>WEIU01021652.1:319951-348393 GCA_013389925.1 Aegithalos caudatus | reverse complement strand
ACTGAACTTTCGGGAATGGTTTGGAAAGAGTTTGCCTCTGTAATACAGGCTTGCCCATGCTGCTATTTAACATAAGAAAAGATTCATAGCTGCAAAATGCTTAGGGAGTTGCACTGAGTCATGTACAGAAGAGAACTCTCAATACAAGATGTCCTAAGCTACAGTCTTACACAACAGACATGCTAGTGCAAGGGTGGGTTATGAGGCAAGTATTGTTGCTAGCATGAAAACATGGTATGTTGCAACAGCAGGAACTTCCAAAAAAATTTCATCTCCTATCAAAAAGTAATTTTTTATGATGCAAACATCTGATAAATCTTAGACAACATTAATCTAGAACTAAAGATGCACAGCCAGGAATTAGACACAGTTCCCTGTGCAAATGGGTCGAACATCACACCATTAGCATGCGGATGGGGCACAACACCGACTTGAGAGAATTCCAGATAAGTGGTGTGAAATCATGCAAACTTCCAGGTATTTGCTTATGAATAAAATATGAAAAACTGCTCACCAAGTGAAGATAGCCATTATGTTGAAAATAAATTTTAGCTGGAATTGGATTGCTTGCAGTCATAGAGAGCATGACTAGAGCTACAAGGTATTATATTCTACCCATTTGGGACACTCTACTTAGATACACAATATTTAAACCTTTCAGGTGTTGTGACCACTGAGAAACTTACTTTTAGAGAAAAGCAATGGGCCTTGAAAACTTGACAATGTCCAGAAAAGACATGGTCCCTAGTAGCATGTTCCCTAAAATATTTGTCAAAAGCTTATTTTAAACCCTCTTATCCTTGCAAGGATTTATTTGCACATCTGGAATTTTTCTTAAGAAGTATGTAACTTCTTCTCATCATGTCTACCAGTCCTATGATCTTTTCCATCCAGATGTAGGTAAAGAGCTTGGCTTGGACCTCTGAACTTTTTACCACTGAACATAGGAAACCAGACAACTGCAAAGTTCTCTAAGTGTCCCATTATAAAGCACTTATATGTCCATCTTGTGTCTGAACTTCCTCTGTGAAATGCTTCTGGTGAAATACCAGGAGCTTGATCCTTTTCAAGAAAGACTGGCAATTAAAAGGCTTTGTTCCACCCCAAACCCTGATTCTGTAGTAAAGGAAAGTCTTTCTAGCTGAAGAAAATTCTTTGCTCGTAGCTGATGAGCTGACTGCCTCGCTCAGATAAAATACCAAATACTTTCCTGAACTTTCTGCATCGCCTTGTTAGGTGCTTGAGTTCTAGGAGCAGATTGCATAAAAGGTTTTGGAGTCTAGGGTGAATCAAACTCCAAAATGACTTGATTTCATACCCTTTGATTCCCCTGAGATGGGTTGTGGTGGCAGGGCTTCAGAAGGAGGCTGAATTTCCTTCAGCTCATCCTACTTTGTAACTACAGAGGGACATGTGGGTATGAGTTTTGATGACAGATTGTAGCTCTAAGCATGCTAAGCATAACTTTAGGTAAAAAAAAATCTCTTAGTCTTCAAGGGATATTCTGCAAACAAATTTTGGCAAGAAAACAAATTTAATTTTATTTCACTTTTTCTTCCAGGACATGCCTTACACACAAAGGAATATTGAGAGGAAACAAATGGCTTGGCAGAGCAACCACTTCTGCAATGCTAAGATCAAAATTCTGGCATGATGTTTGAACAGAAGTCTCTTGTGGTAGTATACATTATATGGTGCCCAGCACGCTGTTCCTCTTTGTTGGGCAAAATATTCAAAAAAAGCAAAGGCCATATCTGGCAGGCAACACTTCTATGAGGTACCCATCTTAAGCAAACAACCTTGCTAGGCCCTGATCAAAAGCCTGCAGAAGTCAGTGATGGTCTTTAGCCCCTTGCAGAGACCTTGCTGCCATGCCCAGCTCTGTGCTGGAAGGGTGCAGCTCCTGCTCAGGTGTGCACCTGCTGCATCCTGGCCGGTGTCTCACACAGAAATCCACTTGTGTTTACTGCCTTGCTGTGGGACAAGCTCAAACAAGCCTTCAACACTAACTGCCTTTTCATGGCTGGAGTTCAAACATACAAAATGAAGCATACCCCATGTATTCAGGCTCTTTCTACTCTTTAATCAAGATCTTTCTTTACTCCTCTGTCCTTTTTAATTTACTTTGTAAAACAATTACAACATTTTTGCTTTCTCTAGTGTAGAGATACATTTCCTCTAATTACAGCCCCCCAATATCCTAAGAAAGATTGTATGTAATTTTTTCAGTGACTGTAACTGTTCTTTAGCTTGGGAATGGAACTTCAGCTGTGACCTTACATGTGGACTATTCCTAATATTAGGGGACTAGTCTTCTTTACAGTGGGACCACTTTGCTAGTAAAAAGGGGGTTTAGAAGAAAGGGAAATTATACCCTGATGAAGGATTGCCAATTCTCACACTATTATTACGAGTCTCACAGTATTTTGCTTGAAATCTTAACTCCTCAAGGCAGGTGCTTTAGTGAAGGTCTCAGCTTTCTTTCTTTTCCACCCATTTTCCTTTTTTCCCCCCTTTACTTTCAAGGGAATATTTCTAGCTCCTAAATTTATAAAGATAATCTTTAAAATTTCATCCTGATCTAGAAGAATCGATAGGCAAAGAAAAGCACTTCAGAAACTTAAAAACCAGGATTTTCTAACCAAGCTTATGAACTAGTCCTATTTCCAGAATAAAGGACTGCTCGTATCAAGTGGCAGAGTAGTTTACCCAGCTTCTAAAGACAAAATATTGTTGTGAGTTTATTGACTGTTATTAGCACATGTAACTATTTTAATATCCTTCATTGCAGTCCTTCACCAAGTTCTCAGGATGATGACCTTGGCTAGATCTTTGTGTTGATACTGTAATAAAAATTACGTGTGGAGCTCGGTAACAATACCTATACTTAAGGTTTCCTAACATTCTGTATTTTAAGATCCTGCTTTTTGTTGCATATAATTTTCCAGATCAACTTTTCAGACTGTAATTACTCAGGTAGAGGGTAGAGGGATAGAGGGAACATTTTTCTGAGTAAGGTTTTATCTGAAGTGTTTCTTTGCTTCCTAGAACAGGTTGAGAGAAAAGAGGTTGCTTACATGAAAAAATTTGAATGGTTTCCCTGACAATTGCTGGCATTTGCCTGCTTTGCACCAGAGGCATTGTCAGGAAACAGGCACTTCTTCCAGAGGTGGGCCTTGTGCTATTCCTGAGAAATTCTCTTCAAATCTGGCCCGGTTTGGAGCCCTCACAAATCACAAGGTCACAGATGTTTGCCTAACCTTTGTTTAAAAAACCTCTGCTGCTATTCTGCAGCCTCTGAAAATATTTTGTGCTAGTATTTCACTCTTACAGAGAGGTTTTCCTAATATCTATTGAGAATCTTCCTTGTTGTAAAGTAAGCTAAATTCTTCTTTTACAATAGTGTGTGGACATAAAGAACAACTGATCACTGTCCTCTTCAGAATAACTTTTTATGTATTATAAAACAGTTATCATGTCGCTATTCAGTCTTCTCATTTCTAGACTAAACAAATGCCATTCCTTCAACCTTTTCTCATAGTTTCAGTTTTCCAAACCTCTTATCATTCTCATTGCTCCCCCTTTGGCTGCTTTCCAGGATATCCGCATGGGCTTTTTGCTGTGCAGTGCCCCAAAATGGACACAGGTGCAGTAATGTAGAGTAAGTACTTCTCCTGCATCATATACAATATGACTTCCAATATCACACAGAATTAAGTTATCCTTTATTTTTTTATTAGCATCAGTTTATAAATGCATATTTGATTTGCCCTGCACTGTGACCTTCCTCTTGGTGTTGTTGCCTGCTCCCTTACTCCTAATTTTACTATCATTTTACTTCTCCTTCCTAAGTATAGGGCAATACATTTATCTTCACCAATTTCATTTGTTAGGTATAAGACAATGCCTCCAATTTATCAAGTTTATACTCTAATCCTAACCTCTTAAAGGCTTTCAGCTTCCTCCAGGCTGACGTTGTCTGCAAATTCTGCACATTTTCTCTCTTTTCCATTATCCATATCATTAACAAAAATATCAGATAGACTAAACATTACAGAACCTGGTTGAGCCACACTCGAAATTCCTTCCCAGCAGAATACCAAGTAGTAAAATTACCTTCTATGCACCCTTGGTGGGTGTGTGACCTCAGGTATTTACATGCTCCTCTTTTCAGTAGCAGCAAGAATATCAAAAGCAGAGAGAAGGAGGCAAAATTCCTGGCCCAGGAATCCACCTGTCTGCTGCTGCTGCTGCTGGGATTGTGCAGCAGAGCCCCAGGAAGAGAAGTGGCAGCTCTGTGGGAATGTGGGTGGAAGCAAAGGAAGTGCAGAAGACCAGGGAGCAGAGACAACCTATGAGAGGCAGAAAGGTTGGTTTGGAACCATGGCACAGTTTAGTGTCTGTGCAGATGCTCCAGGGATCAGGACCCACCCATCTGCCCTGGCAAGCACACCTGCAACCTGCCACAGAAGAGAAAAGGCTGCTGCTGTTAGCTCAGCATCAGGGGTCAAAGGGTTGCTGGAGCTGGAGTCTCAGGCTGCTGTTATGCATTTAGGACCGGGAAGCTGGAGAGGCTATTGTACAGTAAAAAACTTTAAAAAATATATACACACAAAAAAACCCAGTGAATGTTACAAAGACAAATATTCAGTACTCATAAACCACAGAAATGAAAACTGCTGATGGAGATTTAATTGTTCCCTTTTTGGGTATGCTTTGAAAAAATTTATGATAGTTTGATTTTCCAGTAGGACTCAAGGAAAATGGTATCAAGGAGCAAGTGTCTAGGTAATGCTACTGCTTGTCTTCATAATTCAGTGTGTTTCAACATGCAGTAGGGATTCATGTAACACAGGCTGACAGTGGATTACACTTAACTTAATAAAATTATTTTAAAGTATTCTTATCAGGTTAAATACAATTCTAAAAGTGAAACCAAGATGATAAGGGAAAAGAAAAGGAATCATCTGGCAAATTATATTCAGAGACATCAGAGTCTGTGCTTTTTTATTTATAGATTAAGATGGTTCTGCTGGAAGAGGCTGAATACAGGGAAAAGCAGAAAATTTTTATGATGAATGCTGATCAAACACTAATGGAGAGAAATCACCATTATTGACCAATGCAGGACATCTCTTACAAACATCACCTGTCAGGCCAACCAGATGATGGACTTGTGGTCATTATTCAACAGTCCAGGCTCCAGAAAGATAAAAAGAAATATGCAGATTCTGAGCACAAGGTGGACTAGGATTACAGGTAGGCATGAAATAGGAATTTTCATGGTTTTTTTAATATGAAAACATCCCNATTTTCACTGTGTAAATAATCCCGGAAAATTTATGCTCATCTTTAGGACATGTCTATTGATTATTTAGTCTACTGGTCCTTTTGACACTGGAGCTTCCTTGGATCAAGAGAAACCCAAAGGACAGGGAATTGCTGCTCCTCTGGCTTTAGGGATTTTCTTCTTTTATTCATGATGTAAAAGTTAATTTTTCATCAACCAGTATCAAGGACATACTTTTGCAAGCTACAGAGACTTTTTTAGCATTATGGTAAACCTGATGTCCTCCTACTAATGACATAAATACACCCTAGGCAGAGGTATGGACATTGGCATGATATCATGAGTTACAGAAGCTTTGAAACTGGTCCAGTGCTTAAACAAACTTTTGCAGTTAAGCAGGCTTTGTGGTTGGATCAATTTACACTGCTTTTATGCTGTTTACTTCAGTGATACTTTAATGGCAGTGTTACTAATGCACATATTATGCAAAGGTACTGCTCCCCTCAGATTCATATTAGATGTTGTCTAATTTACTGAAAGCAAGAACTGATTCTGAATAAATTTTAGGCAAACAATGAAGCAGTTATCCTGAAGTTTACTGTCTGAATTCTCTCCCAGGTCGATGGAAAGTGTACAAAAGCCTGTAAATTTTCCAGGCAGAGGCAGACTCATTCGCCCTCTGGAAGCATTCACAAACACATATTTCTCTCCACTGACTGTAAGAAAAATTTGGCACTTTCTTTCAGGGCACAGGTTACTTATACACCTAAAGTTTAGGTACAGGTTAGGAAGTGTTGTACACAGCATATATTTGGTTTCTGCTTTGCAAACAAGAGAGAGGCCCTGTGTGCTCTAATACATGCCATGCATTGGAGAAAATCTAAGGGCAGTGGGCCTTAATCTCATTTGAGCCAGGTGTTAGCCTGGGGTAACTCACTAATGACAGTGGAGTCGTGCCAACTTTGCACCTGTGCAGTGAGAACAAAAGTAAGTCCATTAATGATGCATTTAGAGCTGGCTGGAGAACAGCAGTCTCACTTCATGATAACTTTGAATGTTGCAGAATTGATATTTTTCTTATATTGGAATGAAATCAAAACTTTCCAAGCACTTTCTCAGAATATATTTGAATGGAAAAATGCATTTTTGGATCAAAACCCCATCACATTTCTGTCTGTACTCTCTTTCTCTTTTCCTCTAATCTTAGAAACCTCCTTCTCTCCCCCAAGTCAACATGGTCACTTTTCCATAAAGCCTGTAGCCTCAGCAGAGAATATTGGTTTGGCAAGAACCTTCAGGAAAAGAACTTTCCAGACACAGCCATGAGTTCATTCGATGTGAAGATATAACAATTAGAGAGCAAGAATAGACAAGAGACAAGAGTTACCAAAAGATTCACTTTAATCAAATTTTTTCCTGAGGTTTGAGAAAGCTTCTATAATTTTGTGCATTGTTTTTAGTTTTGTTTCTTAATTTTAATTTCCATTGGCTTGTCCACCTGTGACTTGCAGCTGAGACTACAAGCAGGAGTGCCAAAACACCACTGGAAATACCATACTTTCTATTGTTCTCTCCATATGGTATGTTTCTATATGTACAGTTGGTATCCTCTTGAGGAAAGAAGCTGGTTTCCATAAAATTTCCAGCTGAGGCCAGGCTGGGTCACCCAGGATTTCAGCTTTGTGATCACATCCTAAAGAGTATGACCCTCTGCAAAGCAAGGAGAAATTTGAGGCTATTTCTCAGATTATTTGAATGGCCATAAAAGTAACTGGTCACCTTTGCTCCTGTGTGCATCCCAAACTGGGTACTGAATAACCTTCAGACATGGTACTCTGGGTAGTTACTCTAGGTTACTCAGTCACTGATTATGAACAAATCCATCTTTTGTTCCCTTTTGACCAGAAGAAGAGGTCAGAAAATTGTACCAGCTCTCAAAGTCTTAATTCAAACCTCTTAAATTGCTGCTTTGCACTTTTCATGTCAGAAGTATTTTCCAAAAGTGCACGTGTCACCTAATGTTACTTTTTTTAGAAATAAACAAATATTTCCTGGAGATTTCTGAATGCCAGTTATTTAAAACACTGTATTTACCCCTGTTTGACTCCTGCTCCAGCAGATAAAAAAGAAAGTTCTTATCTCCACAGTTAAGTGCCACTACCATGGCCCATTAAATATGATCAAATTTTGTTATAATTCTTCCTCTTATCCTGCCTCCCTCTATTTTTTTCCACTTAAATAGACTGGATATTCAGAGCATCACATCAGAGCATGTTGGAGAAATTTCTTCATGCTGGCAACAAGCTGATATAGTGGCAATCCCCACAAGCAGTGCAGTGGAGAACAGAGAAGATTTTGTAGTTGCCATCTTTACAGATTATTTCTGCCAACTCAGAGAGTATCGAAAAAGCACACAAGAGACAGCAAAATAACCAGGGATGCACTAATTCTCTGTAGGGAATGGAGGTAAATACTGATAATGCAAACTAGCAATTACACAAAATCAAAACCTACACTAACAAGTGAGGAATGTGAGCTACAAATAGATGTTCGCTGATCGTCGTTCTTAAAAATCCATCATCCCACAGGAAACTTTTAAAACAGGAGCCTCTTTCTTCCCCAACATGAGCCTCTGGGAGCACGTGGATTGCTTTCCTTCATTGTACATATAATTTTTAGAGAACAGCAGGTTAAGCTTAAGGTCTTGGCTATGCCTTCAAGAGGTTCAATGTACTTAGGCAAAGTCATCCAAGAATCAGTTGGTGAAGGGTAAAATTGGAATCAAAACTTCATCCCTGTGGCATAAGGAGAGAAAAATTGATAACACAAAACATTTTCTAGGCAGGAGAGAAAAGCAGGCCTCTCAGAAACCTGCTGGAGGCTGTCAAAAGGTTTACCTTTGGTATTAGGGACCATGGCAAACTGCATTCTTGTTTCTGTACTGGGTAAGTTTTCTGACCTTGTCTTCTTCATATACGCCAAAGACTGGACTCTTAGTACAGATATCTGTTTCTGCTACTGAACTGGTCACACTTCTAGTCAGTAGAGAGAGTGGTCAATGAAATCTCAAGATAAAATTAATGTATAAGTACTTAACAGGTAGGCTAACTTGTGTCCTTAAAATGCATCCTTTTCTTCACAGCCCAGAACAGGAACTTTGGCTTACTATCTCCCACGTAAATACCTATGTTGTAAGCCTGAACTTAGGTTACATAAATTCCACCCAAAATAACATTCACCTTAGAAAATAAAAAGCCAAAAGCAATAAAAAGCAGTCAAACAAAAATTTGAGCAGAGCATCATGACTGAAAGAGACTTCTCCCACCAGACAGTTTCTTCCTGGGAAGACAAAGAGGATGAACCATACACAAGGGTATTAATTTGCTTTGACTAACATATAATTAGGAAGTGAACAGATGTGCTACAGGTGCAAGGCTGCATAAGAGCCCATGTGAGATCAGCATACAGTAGAGACACAGTGAAGTTGGTTTAAGGAGAGACTAGGTTTCATGCAATTACATTGTTGAAAGCCTTGATATATACAGTAACTCTTTAATGATAACAATGGAAGAAGAATATTTAGAAATGCAAGGCAATGTGGAAAATGTGTCATATTTCTAAAAAAGAAATCCAGACCAATCTGTGTATTGTTTTTAAAGTAAATGCATGGCTTAGTGTTCTGATTTCCGCTGGGATAGAGTCAATTTTCTTCTTAGTAGCTGGCACAGTGCTGTGTTTTGGATTTAGTATGAGAATGATGTTGATAACACACTGATGTTGTAGTTGTTGCTAAGTAGTGCTTACTCTAAATCAAGGACATTTCAGTTCACCAGAGAGCAGGTGCACAAGAAAATGAGAAGGAGCATGTCCAGGACAGCTACTCAAACTGGCCAAAGGGATATTCCATACCATAGAACACCATATTCAGTATGTAAACGGAGGTGAATTGCCTGTGAGGGGCCAGTTGCTGCTTGGGAACAGGCTAGGGACTGGCCAGTGGGTGACAAATAATAATGTTGTGCATTACTTGTCTTTCTGAGTCTTATTTATCTCTCTTTCTCCTTGTAATTACAGTCGTTATTATACAATATTACAACTATTATTTTGTTGTTGATATTTCTGTTGTTTTAATTATTAAACTGTTCTTACCACAACCTCTGAGTTTTACTCCTTTTTCCAATTCTTATTCCCACTGTGGGGAGTAGGAGTGAGTGGGTGACAGCTTGATGCTTAGTTTCTGGCTGCAATTAAACCATGATGTTCAATAATTGAAAGCTGATCCACAGAAATATTTTGTATCAATACGATTGGGACATTTAACTGTTAAATCAGAGCAAACACCTTCTGTTGCTGGGATAAACTACATCTCCAAAGATCTTGTTGCTGCATCTCAAGGCAGTTCCTTTTGTTACTTCCACCTTTTGAATCCAAAAATTCCACAGGCTATGCCTGTGTACCCTCTAGCCTCGTCCCCTGAGCTGGCTGTCCACAGCCTGCCAGGGCTTCTGCTCTGCAGCTCCCTCTTCCTTGGAGTAAAACCTTCTGGAAATACCTACAGGAGAAGACTATTTTGAGTCTGGTAGAGGACATATCTGTGAAAGGTTTTCAAAGTTCTCTTTTTTATGATGTCTCATGGCTCAGTCCATATATACTGTAGCCTGTGGTTTAACTAAACCTTTCTGTCTTTAAGACTAATAATTTGAAATCTCCCATTATCTTTCTGATTGACATGGTCGAGGCAGCTTGACTCTTAAGCTATTTTTGGAGCAAAGACTCTTCTTTGAAATGCTTTTTCTGAGTCAGAAGTTTATTCCAACCTGGGTTTTAAGTGACCCATGAGTATCTGGTTAAACCCCATCAGGGCCCACAGAGATTCTGGACTGTGTTTCAAACTAAGCATGGCTTAAATAATGAATTTAAATTAATGATTCTTGTATCAGGGCTTTAGTTGNTTTTTTTTTTTTTTTTTCCAATATGCTGGTATAACATTTCTTTCTAGTTGATGTATTGATGTCAAAGTGCCAGAATGGTTATGTTGCCAGCCTCTAACTTCAGCTCTTTCTCTTCCTTGCTGATCTGGGATAGCAGCCACTGTCTTGATTTTACACAGAGTGTTTGATCCTCCATGCATGCAAATAAAAGTCAAAGTTTCCATTCACTTCTGTTGTGCAGGAGTACTTCCACAATATACTGAGTTCCTGTGGCTTGACACTGAAGCACTAAATTAAGAAACATGTACTTTTATCTCCAAATCTCAGACTTTTTTTCATTTAAAAATACCTAAAAAAGCAAGTCCCATCGTTTGCAGCTTAAAAAAAAGGGAAATAATTTTTACCTTACTGTTATAAGCAAACATCCTGTTTTCTGCAAATTGAGCTTCAGAGCTTTGGTCTAAACATGAGACAGAAAACGGCTGTTGCCTAACCTCATGGTTTCATATAATGGTAATTATATACATGAAAATTGGTTTTCCTTAAGCAGAGTTTCTGTCAACAGTAAACATATTGCTATGCACTATATCTTTTCTCTCTATTTTGTGTTCACTTATGGTCTTTAATATGGTCACCACCGATGAAGAAGTACATGATATTTCTAAAATGAAATGTGAGGGTGAACAATGAACATAGAATTATAATGTCAAACAGCTCACATATAAAGACAGGGAAATTCAAAATAGTGGTCAGACAGTATTTAGAGTCTAAGAAAAGGTGAAATGAAGAACATGATTTTAAGCAAATGTTGGAACAATTCAGCAAACTGTATGGCAGATACTCCATTAATGAAAGCCTATAACTGAGATATATTACTAAGAAGAAAATTGTGGTCCAACCCAGGAATTATTTCATGGTTTGTGTTTTTATTCAGGATATCACTTCATTAAATGTTTAGAATGGTCCCTTTTTGCATTAAAATCTGTTATCTACCAGTAACATTACTCAGGACTCTGAAATCCTGTTATATTTTATAAATTACAGAAAGATACAGGGTTCTAAATTATTTCAGATTGCAGTCTCTCAGAGTGGTTTGGATCCACTAGTAAATTCAGTCAAAAGAAGTGTTTTGATATGATTGAGAGCAGGGGAATAAGGAGGGCAGGTGATACCTGCAGGAAGAACATTATATCCTGACAGTCTGCCACCCTGGCTAGGATTTCTGGGCAGAGTGATGATTAAGCTGAAAATGAGCTCTAGTACAGTGTAGTGTGGGTTTTTCCTGTATGAACAGTAATGTGATGATTGAGTAAGAAAGACAAGATGAATTTACTTCTCTACATGTTAAATAATTAGCTGCTGCTAATTGCACAGTGTGTACCATCTTGGCATGTCCACGTTCAAAAAAGTGAGACTGCAGAGGCTGGAGCAAAGAGTGACAGGGAAAAGGACTGGCTGGTCAGAGGCTGGAAACCAAAGCATTTGCCAAAATAGTCATTGTGAGATACTCCAATAGCAATGGGATAGCACCCTCAAAGAGGGGGAAATACTGTCTGCTTTTTTGATGGAGAGGAGACAAGGGACACTGACCAAAACCAAAATAAGTGGGTTTATAACTGGCTATTTTACTGAAAGATAAACATTGGTCAAGATATTAATCTCAACAGAGGGGTAGCTGATAGAAGACCAAATGAAATGTTAAGATGTTTAGAGGAGTTAATAGCCTTCTTACTCAGATTTTTAGATGAAAGCAACAGAATCAGGGACAGTATTATTATAATACAGACCTAATCCATGCGACTCTTCTCTCAGCTGCTACAAAATTTCACTCCAGGGATGCTGAGAAGGAGATGAGTTTCCATGGAAGCAAGAACAAAGGGGAACTTTCCAAAGAGTAATTTTTAAATCCTGAGCCCTGAATTTCTGCATGACCCGGAGCTTTTGTACACTTGGTTGTTTGGGAAGATTTTGAATCTAAAAAATGACTGACTTGAATTTTAGTGAGAGTTCACTGCAGGAACATGAACATTCAGTGGGAGTTCTATGATGAAATTGTGTAATATAGATATATAGAATCCAGAGATGTCTTTAATCTGAAAGGCCACTCTGTCAGAATTATTGCTTATTAGTATCATGGCTTAGAGTTCTACAAATGACATCAAAATAAATCCAAAAGACAAATTCACACATATCAAATTTCCTGGAGCTGGGCATTTGATTATATTGGGACATAGATAAAACCATTTGTGCCTTTATGTATTTAACACTTGATTGAGGAACTTGTCAGACCAAAACTACTATTTCTCCTTAAAAGTTTTATAGGAGCAGTATAATTTTGTACAGTTCAGACTTTATTTTCTTTGCATCCACCTCTAGCTCACAGGACAGCAGTCCTTGCTCGTTCCATTATCCTATGTTTCTTACAGTAAGGGATTGGTGAACTCTGTGAACCTAATAACAACTCAGTTCTAGTCATTCAAAACTCATGTGTGTCAGCCTCTTAATAATTACCACTGTACTAACAGACTTATTCCTGCCTACATCAGCATATGTAAGCAGGCCCAGTACTTTCTTTACTTTGATATTATGTCACATTCTCATTTTTTCTCCAGGGACTAATGATTATAACTCATGGTCACTCAGAAGCATGTGTCCAGTCAGTATGGACAGTGGAGATGAATCTTGTTAGAACTTCTACTTAATTCCATTCTGTTTGTATTAATTTAGTCTATTTACACTTTTAATCCTGTAACTGGAAGTACAATATTGTAGGTGTTATGGAAAAATAATTTTCTTGGTGAAATCATTAGTCGTTTTAACTTGACTTCTTGCTGAAGAGCTGGATTAGAAACTCTTCTACTCAACAGCTTTTGGGTTTGCTTTAAATAAAGAGATGTCATTCACAACACTCTAGATTCAGTGTAGTTATGGAGGTGATAAGACTCAGCCTTTAGGACTGCTCTTTAGTATAGTACAGAGGAGGAAAGACTATCTTGTGGGAGTAGTTAAAGAAGGAAGGAATGAACCTTGTCAATGTCCATTGTCCAAAATCCAACACTGATACTTCTTCAATAGGTCCATGTGTTGGTGTAAATGGAAGCAGCCTGGTGACACCTCTGAAGAGTCTCTTGCCACGTTTTCTGCAGAGCAAGGTGGCTGAGAGGCTGTTAGATCTGCTCTACCAGCTCTGAGGTATCATGGCATAGGTGTTTTCAGTGCAGGAGAGATCCTGCAGTCCACTTCTCTAGAGGGTAAAAAAAGTGTATTTACATTTCCTTTTTCTAGGTAGGAAGGAAATGAATTATATCCTCACAGGTGTGACTTGGGGAAGGAAATTAATAAGATCTGTGCAAGAGGCTTTTCTTTTAGGAGTCAGCAAAAGAAATCCAGTGCCAGCCATGGAAGGTGCTGTTTAGAAACTGAAGCAGCCAAAACCCGAGGTGGGTAAAGTTTATGACATCAACATCTGCCATCTGAAAATTGTACAGATCCAGTGTTGGACACCATGATCTTTTATCAGTTATAGCTTTGGGCAGCACAGTAGGACTTTTCTAATTCCTGAGCTCCTGCATGATGCTCATTGAAAGAGAAAAAAGCAGCTGAATTTCAGAAAAGCTTTACTGATTGTATCAAAATGTTAGGGTCCAGAGGGCACTGTCATGTCTATGAGTCCACCCTCGGAGCTTACTCCACCTGCCCACAACACAGGTTGACCCTATGTCAGCCCCTCTGGTTTCCCCGCATCTACCCTTCCCCTGGGCATGGCTGGAATGGCAGGACAGGCTCTGGGGAGCCCCCAGATCTCACAAGCCTTGGGGAGTCCATGGTCCCCATGGTGCTCTGAAGCAGAGGATTCTCCTTATGATCCTGGGAGCCAACTTCTTTCATAGTAATCCATCAACGAGGCGATGGCATAGGTAATGAGTGATTGCATACCTTGGCCTCATGTCAGCAGAGACTTACATGAACCAGAGTACCTAGTCTGGATCAGAAATGATATGCTGAGACTGATCTTAACTCAATTCAAACTTGTAAATCACAGATCATAAACTATAATGAGACTTCACTTCAAGTAAGGACAAGAAGAAAGTCTGTGTCCAAAACACCTTGTATACAGTGCAGACTTGGCCATCAGACACGACGATGACATAATGTTGGTCTTTATGGAGTCAGGCTTTTGCAAAAAGCCAAATTGACTGGACATTTCTTATTCTTTTTTAAAAAATATATTTTATAGCAGAAGGAACTACCTTGATTTAGACTGCTCGTACATGGAAGAATGTGCTGATACTTATTTTTGAATTTTTCAATAAAATGTGGCAGCTGAAGACAGGTTTTCTGACCTTTTATTTTCAGAGAAATTAGCAGAGGATGTTAGCTTATCTCTTACATTTTGACAACCTATCACAAACTGAGCAGGATTTGTGAGAAACTGATGCTGAATTTCTGTGGATATGACCTTCCATATGGTTGGAAACTTCTGAACATAAGGAAAAATTTTTCTCTGGCCAGAAAGGTTGAATGGAAAAATTCAATTATTGTTTGATATGGAAAGAGAAGGTGAGTCATGCTCATTTCTTCCACAGTGAACAACATGGACTTTCTGCATCCGAAGCCAGAAGTAATTACTGCTAGCGAAAGTGGGAACAGAGTGACCAGCAGTACTGGGAGGTGAAGAGCCTAATGTGATGAAGGAAATGCCCTAATGTCCTCTGCTTATGGTAACAAAATATTTCCACTGAATAATTTCTTTAGTCATATTTTGAATAAGTTTGATAACTGCACATCTTACTGTCTGTAGGAGACAGTTTGAAAAGGAGGGCAGCACTGTCAGACAGAAAGATTGCTTCCCAACAGTTAATGCTCATCTGCTTGCATATAGCTTAATGATAGCAAGATCATGAATTTTATTCATGGATCTCTTGGGATCTTGTAGCCAATTTATTATTTTTTAGGAAAACCAGAAAGCCTCCAGGCTGCATATGTACATAGAGGTGTATGAGCCATTTGTTCTGTACGAAAGTAGTTCTGGATCCTGAGGCCACAGGAAAAGAGGCTGAGGCAGCTGAATGTGTTCAACCTGGAGGAGAGATGGCTTCAGAGGGACCTAACAGCAGCTCCCAGTGCCCATGGGGAGGTCATTGAGAGTACAAAGCTGAGCTCTTCGATGGAATGCACAGAGGAGAAGGGGCAGATTTCTGGAACTGAAATTAGGTTAAAAAATGAAGGGGGAAGGGAGTAGAGGCAAGGGATGGGAGATACAGCACCTCATCTTTGGAGGTTTACAGACAGCTGACAAAGCCCTGAGCAGCCTGATCTGAACTCAGTCTTGACCCTGCTTTGAACAGGAGGTTGAACTACAGACCTTCTCAAATCTCCCCCAACCTCAATGAGTCTATGTCTTCTTTGGATAATAAAAATAAGTGTAGCATGACCCCTTTAGCGTTACAAAACATGATATGCTCTGTGGGTCTGATTTTCTGAGTCTGTGGAGTTTTCAGCCTGTTAGTAGCTGATTTCTTCTTCCCTTGAGAGAATTCATTCCTCTCAAGGACAGTGAATGTAAATAAGTCCTTTATCTCTTCATGACACATCTAGGTTCTCATACAACCCTCCCAGAGGTGTTGTTTTTATTATTTAACCAATGAAGTGTTGTCTTTACTGACCAATTATACGGTTCCTTAGCGCAGCATGTTATAAAAAGGCTGTGCAAAATTGTAAATAAAGCCTTTCTGATCTTTCTCCTACCTGGAGTCAAGCTCTTCATTTCATGTCCAACAGTGACAACGTTCTTTTGCAAAATCTGTAACAATTATGTCTTTTCTGAATGAAAATTCTGCTTTTAATAAAATCGGGCAAGGAGATTATCTTAACAGGCCCAACAAGGACTGTGCAGAGAGTGCAAGTCCTCTTAAGTAGTGTGAGATGATAGGGTAGATTTCCCTGGAAGACCAGAAGCTGCAAAGTGTTTGTATTCTAGGCCATGAAAATTCAAATTTGGCTTTTCAGCAAAGACGGAGAAGAACACTTTCTGCCAGGGCAGCAACAGCATTTGCTTCCTAACACTGTCAGAAATGTTCATGTCAAAGAAAAAACCCTTTCCTCCTGAAATCTTTACTTCTGAACACTCTTTCTTTTGTTTTAAGATGATCTTGAACTAGAAAGGAATGTTCTTTGATTTTGTAATTTTTTGCCTTGATCCTGTACCAGAATTTTTTATTTGTTTACATATAATCTGCAGCAATATAAAGAATTAATTATAGGGAAAACAAATAAAATTGTTCTGTAAATTTGCCACTTCTAATTTCTTTTTTTTTATCCTATGATCTCTTCTTTAACACTCATAGTGCTAACTTAAACCTCTCATTTTCCTCATATAACATCAAAGAATAACTCAGGTTTGTCTTTGAGGAATACATGTTAAAAAAATTTATTATATCTTCCAGCATACATCAAAATATTCAAATACAGAAAATTTAATTTCAGTGCCATTAAAAATATATTATTCAAGCTTATTTAAACAACTTAGAGTCATGAGAGTTAGTGTTTACTTCATTTAGCCTTCCTTTCTTTAATGAGATAATATTGCTCCTCAGATGATATTTATGAGTCCCTGCAGGACTTCCTGGGTGCCTCAGGCCAGAGAATATTGCTGCAAGCTGTAAGTTTGGATGGGAGGTACCTCAGGACCATCCTGTGCTTGGGGCCATCCTGATGATTCCCAGCTAGAAGATCCTCTCTGTGGTTGTTATGCTGGAATCATGTTGCTGGAGAGAGGTTTTATATCTGAGCAGGTCCCTGGCACTGGAAGGAGAGTGCAAATATCCAGGTATTTCAGTATGGTGTTCCCCAGAGCTCCATACTGAGCCCTCTGCCTGCTCTCATGGGAGAGGCCAAACTTGGATTTCTGGCTCTGTGGCAGCAATAGGAGCGATCAAAAAGGGCTGTGTGGTCTAGAGAGGGCACCTTCCAGCAGCCTTGGCTGTATCTTTTAATGCTTTTTACATGAGTAAACACTTAGGTGTTGGACAGATTTGTTTACAAGGCATTTATTAAGTATTTTAGAGTTCCACGAGTGCAAGAAAGAGATATTTCACTACTTGTCCATCGTGAGGAATTATTATACTTTTTTTCATCTTTTTGTGAGAAAGACCTTCGGACCAAGTACGAGATTTTAGCTAGCCAGGAATAGAGCTTAAATGTTATTTAATAGGCTTAGGTGCACTTAAAGATCAAGCCAGAAAGACCCTCTGGTTCCCTGCCAAAGTAATACTACCATAATACCAAAGTAATAGTACCATGGACTTTCTTTGCATAAAACATTATTTTAGAATCTCACACAAATTTCATCAAAAAAGGGAATATTATCCCTCTAAATTCAAGAAAGACATTTGCATGTATTGAAACTGTAGCAGGTTCCCTTTTATAAAGGTAAAATCAAGGTTTTGCTTTTCTTTTCTTTAATGGTTAGGTAGTTCCTCTGATCTGGAGTTGATAGACCCAGCATCAAATAGGGGGAAATGTCTTCCATAGTGAAAGTGGGACATTAACTGCAGTGACCTGGCCAAACTCCGGTTTGAATATTTGCACACAAATAAAATGCCCTTTGACATTTCTGTTAAGGATAAACATTTTTTATTCCAACTGATCTTGAACTGAGGAATACTGATAAAAAAGTCTTTGCATTTCATGAGAGAATGGAATGAGCTGTATTACATGGCTGAGCAAAACTAATCTGGGCAATTAATGTGCCACCATGTGTAGAAAGGCTGAGGAAGGGCCTGTGGAAACCAGTGGCAGAACTTCATTGTATTTCCTAAATGCAGGATTCCACTTATCATTCCTGGGTCTGGTTTTGTCATCAACCTCACATGGCATCTTGTGTAAGTTACTTCACTAGTTCATAGAAAAGATTTATCCCCCCTCTAAATTAATGTACCTTAAAAACTGACCACAATTTAAAGTACAAATAATAAGCACTGTATAAGGTGTCTATTTTGATACAATTATTATGAGCAAGGCAAATAAAAGTTGCTTTTGTTTAAGGTTTTCCATTACAGGACTCCATTTTTCAGTTACTTGCGTCAAATGACCTGAGCACACTTACGTTTTCCATGGAGGGTAGGGACTTCAGCCTCAGATCTTTTGGAAACTTCATCACAAGTGGTGTGCATTTTTCTTCCTGTCTGTAAAGAGCTCCCCAGATCTGGCTGAATTATGTGCTTCTTGAATCCTTAGTTCTTACTTGCTCAGCAGTGACCTGGCAGAAGTTGGCGCTTAGGTTTCCGAAGATACCATCTGCACTGGGCATCCTCTGTCCCAAGGCTATAGGAGATGAACATAACTTTCCCTGTAATTTCTCCTCCTGTTACCATGTATGGCTATGGCACAGCATCTAATAGCAGGGTCTAATATCCTCTGCTCCTGCTGTTTTTCCTTCTGGTGCCCTAGCAATGAAGAGATGGAGGCAACCTGAGGGGAATGGGAAGGATTCAAAATCGAGGAACGCAGGATGAGGGAAAATCTGCTCAGAGTGACTTACTCAGCATCACAGAAGAATTCAGTGGTACGCTCAAGCATAAAATTTGCTTTTCCTAGAATAGCTTTATGGTTGCCAGATATGCTGTGTAACATGGGATTTCCTGAATTATAGTGTCAAATTCCATGTCCTATATTAAAACATAGAGGTGATTGATTTCCCTGTATATTCCAGAAATACAGTGTTTGAAAGATCTGATAATCTATTACTAACTTTGATCTCCATCTCCTCTGTGGGTGTTTTTGTGTTTCATTCCTCACATTGTGTGGGTAAACCCACTTCTGAGGGTTACAACAGGAGGTAACAAAACCCACACATTCACATGTAGGATTTATGCCACTGCTAGAGTGAGGTATGCTTGGCTGATCTCAGGATGGGCTGCAAATGGACTTTCAGAAAAGCAGGTTTTTGGTGAGGAAGGGAGTAAGGCTGAGACCAAACTGAAATATCATTTTTTTTTTCTGGATCTGAAAGTGTTGAATGGTTGGGGAAAAGGGCTTTCTGGTGGTAACCCCAGGCCCCAGTAACAGGGGCTAGGTGTGTTAAAGGGGTCACAATCATGTCTCATGCTGGATAAATGGTTTTGAGACCATTAGAGTTTCCTGATGCCCTCGAACAGCCCAATCTGGACGGAGTGACACTATTCACAGGGATTCTGGAGAATAAACTTTGAGATCAGGTCCACTTTTGCTGATCTTCACCTTTTTTGTTCTACGGTTGATATGTTGGGATGTTTACAAGTATGCCTGTCCCACTCTGGAACCCATCTGAGAGCCTCTACTTTAGCTGATACTCAGTGCTATTCAGGATGTGAACTAAAGGCACAGTGAAAGCTATCAAGAACTGGTGGATATGAACAACCCTGATAAATATGATCAACTCATCTTTCTTGTGCATTTGCGTGCACTTCACAGGCCCCAAACTTTGATTTCCAGGGACAAGCAGGCTCTGTGTGCCGGGCAAACACACAGCTGGCCTCAGCAGACCACAGTATCTGTTGTCAAAGGCTGCCCTGGAGGGGCCTTGCCTATATCCTCAAGTGCACTCACTCCTGCCACCTCTTGCAGACGAAGTTGGAGGTTGTTGGAAAGACCCAGATGCTTTGTTGCATTCACTGCCTGATGTTGTGGATCACCTTCCCCTTTGCCTGTTCCTGGTGGCAGCAACACCTAAACACTGTAAAATTTTGTTTTAAACAGTTTGGTTGTCCTGGTCTTCCTCAGCATCCTTCCCCCTGCGGCACCATGTCTCCAGGCACAGCTCCTCTGATCCCTGACTGTGCTGCTGAAGATTGCCTGTGCTTGCTAGAGTTCCTCTCCCTATGCCCCTTTCCAGCACTCTCATTAAGAATGTGCATAATTCTGTGCTTGTAATTAGTATATGCTGTTTGAGGCCTAATTATACTGTATGTTCTGGTTTATCAAAAGCTGCTCATCTGTTGTGTGAAAAACAGTTTAGGAATCTCAGGCTGCCTTCTGCAGGAGTCCTCCTCCTTTGAAGTGGGAAGATCAGAGTAATGGCTGGGTCAGCACAGCAGGAGTTCTGCCTCCGCTCAGGGTGCCGGGAGTCAGCAACGGAGCAGGATAGGCTCCTGCTGTGCAAACATGGCTGGAGAGCTTCATGTCCCACAGTGCAACCCAGAGACAGCATAGAACCCTGCTGAGCCCCAGGAGCAAGTCATGTCAGAGCTAGCTGCATTCACTCCTTCTCCCNGGGTAATGGATGATGGATGATAGATGATGGTGAGTTGTTGGTCAATAGGTTGGTGGAAGGATCAATGACTCCCCAGTCATTGTGATGCTTCTGGGACCACTGCCATCCATCCATCCATCCATCCATCCATCCATCCATCCATCCATCCATTTCTTTTTTCTCTCCAAACATTCCTCTGTCCATCCATTCATCACCCTTTCAAGTGTTCAGGTATCACCCAAAGCAACCATCTCCTTCTGGTACATATTTGGGCACTCCTGGCCCTTCCCTTCCCTTCCCTTCCCTTCCCTTCCCTTCCCTATCTTCTTGCTCTTAAGCATTTTCTTTTACTAGTGACACCAGCTACCTTCTCTTTTAAGAACAATTGATGTTCACACAACCCTGGAAAAAATACTTTGTGCATAGGCCACAGGTCAGCATTTTCAATGGAAATCATGGTGTGTAGTATCACAAGCTATTTTAAATCTAATGAGAAATGCAGGAAATCATGCAGAAAGGAAGCTGACCTTGGTGACTGTGGCTGTCTCTCAGCGTTGCATGTACTAGTGCAGTGTAAAACATGTAGAAGTCTGGTCTTAAATAGGGAGACACAAATATTTATTCTACCTAATATTTTATAGGGAATTGGGAGTAAATATCTTTTGCAACCACCAGCTAAAATACCTATTCTTTTGACTGAAGGAATTTATTTTAAAAAAGAGTTGAACCTGTGTTATAATAAAAGGAAGAAGAAAAATTTTCAGCATGTATTACAAGATAAACTGAACAAAAGATATCCTGACACCTTATTTTATTGCATTCCATGTTTGAATATATTATTAAGAATTTTGGGGGGGTAGGTGTAGAATATCTGGGAGTTATCAAGTGTAACAGCAAGGATCAAAAGAAGGTGCTCCCTTGGGAAAGCTGGCACATGCAGGCATTAATAACGTAAATGATAGTGTGTCCAGGGCAGTCATCACATTGCTGGTTTTAGACAGTACCTCTTCTCTTCAACAAATTAAGATCTCTTCTCTTTACAAATGGACCACCTCCTCTATACTAATGACTGTGTGATTAGCAGGACTTGGGCTACCTGGAGCGGCATAAAGTGATAGTAAATGAAATTTGCCAAATGTAATGGGTCGCTGACTGAGAAAAATCTATTGGTGATGCAAGCTAACCTCATGCTACCGACAGATGTATTACATCAGCCTGTCCTAGGAAAAGAAAGATGTGATGTGGAACTTAATCTTTTGGGTGTGTTAACAACTCAAGACTGTGTCTAGAGAGTAACAGGACAGGAGAGAATGCCATCCTGTGTCTCTCATGGAGGCACCCAACAGAAAATTTGAAGACAAAAGGAAGAAAATGAAGGTGTGTGTATCAGCACCTGCCAGCAGCAGGATGCTGCAGAGGCTTGCTGCATGCAGCACTTGTCACAGGACATCCAGACACACTCTGTCCTGGGCACATGACAGATTAAACAGGAGGAGATGCACGGTCACATCAGATAAATGTGACATCACGCTAACAGATCATGTTAGTGGCACTCCTTGTTTGCAGGGCTTATGTGAAGTCTTGTTTTCTAGAAAAATGACAAAGTTTAACATGGTTTGTAATAAAGCATCTGCTCATGCCTACAGAAAGCTGCACGTGTCACATGCTGAGGATTTAAAGGGTATGTATAATATGTAAGATTAACCCATATATTTTACATGCATGTATATGCCCGCCCTTATACAAAATATGTCTTCTTATCAAGCATCAGATATATGTGTGCCAGCAGCAACTATGCCCATTCCCTAAGTATTCCCCACACCCTGAATGTGAAGAAAAAAGACAAAGACTCGTTCCTGCAGAAGCCTGAAGAAAGAGAAAGATTTCTGACCTGAAAGCTGGATGATATTGCTTGTCCATTTTAAAATATGCCTGTGAGCCTCACCTGGCAAGGTTTCAAAATACACACCCCACAGCTTCAATTCTGTCATTCAGTCATACTGAGCTTGCAAAGCAAAATACTAAAGTGATATCAGAATCATGATGCAGAAATTTCATTTTGGAGAAAATAAGAAAATCCCAGAAGATACCTGGAACAAGTTCAGTGCTCTAAGCTCACAATATGCTCAGACTTTGGGAAAACTGCCTGACAGGTTTTCAATACGTCCTAGACTTGAAACACATATCAAGATACTTATTTTTAGTGTCAGCAACAGGCATTACGTCCATAGCAGGATATTTTGGCATCTGATCTGATAGATTCACTTATATATAATTGAAATAATATCTTGGCTTTTTCTACTCTTGGCTTCCTATTGGGGAAAAAGCCTGAAAAGATGAAGATCATGAATCATAAAAAAAAAATCGAAATTTTGTGGTATATATTATCACTTGGCTTGTTTTAACCAAATAATTTTAGGGAAAGATATTCCTGCCAGAAAATTTAAATGTTCTCTGAAGTCAGTGATTCAGCAGAGTTTCTATGTGAAAGATTGTTGTGATGTTAACTCATTAAGGAAGATAAAGTCAACACACACATTGATTTTAAAATTCTCTCTTGAAATATATGCAGCTGACTTTATTATCTTTGAATCTGCAGGGACTGTCACCTAATTTGTTTAACTCCCTAGAACTGGATATAGACAATTTAACAGGAAGCCTTATTTACAGAGACTGGGTTTAGTTCACATTGTACAGATGTCTTCTGGGTCAAGGTGATTATAAGAAAGGAGATGCTCAGGTTCTCATAATCAATTACCTTTCACTAACATTACAAGATCAAACTGGTGTTAGAAAACATTCTTATTAGGCTTTATAAGGTCTAGAAATCTTCATTATCCCCCTTTTCATACCAGCTTGGTTTTTACACTCAAACATAATTGATTTCTAAGAATAAGCATGTATTAAAGGAGTTTATCATAAGGAGACAAATTGCTTTCCATGTTATGATATACGACTTTTTGAAACTACGTCACTTGCAGTAAACCATCACTACAGATTGCTGAGAATCAGATTTCTTCTGAAGAAGTATAACTGTGCCTCAAATAAATCAGTTCTTGGTGTCTGTGATAGCTTAAAATAAATGAAAAAGTGTATGGGAGAGTAATTGACTGCGAGTTCAAGGAGAAACAAGAAGTAGGAAATCAAAAAGTTTCCAGAGAGATCACACATCATGTGAAGGTGAAGGAGAAGAGGAATGGGAATGATGACTATGCTGAACTGACCTGGGCAAAGGGACCTGAAAGGTCCTTGCAACTTGCTGGGTACGGTGAACAACCACAGTTCCATTCATAAGCTCTGGAAATTCCACCAAAATACTGCTTCTTTAGTATGTAATTAAAATAGGATGTTTCTCAGACTGAGAGTTATAGCCATAGAAAAAAAAAACAACACATGAGGTTTTGATGCTTTCTTTTTCTATTGTTTGCATGTGTCTGACTGAATAACCAGCTGAATAATACAGCTCTGATCTTCTTCAGGTCTCAGTTATACTTCATACATAACATTAACAAATATAAACTATCATAATCAGAAGAAGTCATGATGCATTGGTGACATTTGCAATGTTTTACTTTTCATCATCTGCTGTACCAGGGAACCTTCAGAGTCTGCTGCTGGCCACTGTGAGCAAAGGCTACCTCTGTGTTTTGTCTGGTCTAAAAGGCCACACTCACGAGGGTAAAATATGTCTCAATGCCCTGCAAAGAGTGTCTTGGCTGAGTTTTCTACTTGCTTTTGCAGCTGCACTGTCCTGGCACACAGCTAAGTGAGTGGCTTGTGGCTGTGGCTGAGTAATTCTGAACAGAAAGGAGGAGCAGTCAATTTCCTGATGTCACCATGGGAAAGCGTAGGACTCTCCATGATGACCCTCCTTTGTGCTGACCCCCTGTGTTAGATTATATTCTGTTCATTTTTGAAATGTCACTGCTAGAAGATTTGAGAGCTGCTTTAAAAAGTGTCTTATTTAGCCCCTGCTTTGTTTTAAGGTGTGTCAATGTCATACTGCTGTGTTAGGCTGGAGAACTGAGGGACCATTTTCAGTTTACTGCAAGCTGCTGGAAATACTTTCAGGTTTGTAACCACAGAAAAACCCTTCTATTTCAGATATGGTCAAATATAAATTCACTGGCAACAGAAAGCTCACTTGTCTGACATCAAGAATATTTCCCCTCTGAGGTAATATAAAATGCTTTGAGGTACTTTTCTCAAAACCTTGACATTTGCTTTATTCTCTATGATTTTATAGAGGTTTTATGTGCTTCTAAAGTGCACAGAGAATTTAAAGCTTCAGCTTTGTGAAAAAGTGAGGTTCAGTGGTTAGTGAGAGTCAGGGGATGTCAGGGTAGATCTCACAACACTTTGGAGTAAGTTATCTCTATCACATTTCCTTATTTTCTGCTTTAGTCAATGTGACTGTATCAGTGGTTATCTTTTCATTGTTCTTGCACACCCAAGCCAAGCATGATAGCAATTGTGACTATTTTTGTGATTTTAGAAACATTGAGCTTTTTGATTAATTTATCTTAAAATTATGCAAATCTTCAGGTTTTGCAGGTTTAATAGCAATGGGAATTGCTTAGTAAGTTTTAGTTTTGAATGGAGGTCAAGAAAGCACTCATTACCCTTAAATTTTTCTGTGTGGACTCGACAACTTTGCAAAATGTGTTTCTGCTGTGTTTCTTTTTATATTTTTCCTTTTTTTTTTCTGTGACAACAATAAAATAACAATTATTATGGGGTTATATTCATATTCTCTCTGGTAATGGCTGGACCATGGTGACAATATTGAGAACTTAATGCCTTGGAAGATCTCACTGTGATAACTCTGGTCCTCTTCCAAAACTGACTTAAAGGGGTTCTAGGTTACACGGACTATTTATACATAATTTCTCCTTGTATTTATGAACAAACTAGCATTTAAGGGCTGTTTTTATAAAGAATGCATGTTAAACACACTACCAAGGACTTATTTGATACAAAATCGCCCTTGCAAAAAATTGGTATCTTTTTCAGAAGAATCAACCAAGTGCCTAAAGTGACTCTCTGCAAATGAAAATATGCTTTGCCGGGATGTCAGCTCTGAACTGATCCAGAATAATAACACATATTCAAAAATCTGTGGATGAAGTGTTAGTCAAAAGAACAAACCAAAGCATTCTGCTTTGCAAAGATAGAGTCTTTTTGTTTCCTTCTGTCTGGGGCTATAGAGGCTGTGCAGTGGAATAAGATACAAATGTGGAAGTCAGACCTTCCTCATCTTCAATGTGATCAGCTGACTTCATGCGTGACCTTCAGGTTGAAGCTACAAAAGGGCCATTCAGCATTAGAACTTGAGATGTGAACAATCCAGAGAATTTTTGGATCATTTTCTGGTCAATTAAATCCACAATCTGCCTAGGAACAATTACAGCTCATCCATGTGCCGTGTTGCATTTACCTTGTGAACATCACTCCTTAGGCACGCCTCTGATGTTGGGAGGAGAAACTGGGACTTGGGTTTAACTTCTCCTTCCTTTTCCCAGCAAAACTCTGCAACCCTGTGGTGTCTTCTACATCTCACTGCCCTAATGTCAGTTTTAGAAAACCACACTGTTCCATGCTGCTCTGTACGAGTTACCTGGGATCCCTAGAGCTGCTCACTTGCTGCAACCTCTACTTCCAATGTCTTGAGACTCTGAACACTTCATTGTGCCGCTCCCCTACCTTCTTTGTTCTCTCACCTCCTCACATTTGTTCCCAGGTTCTTTCCATTTCCAGATTTTATCAGGATCTGGAATGATCCAAGTTAGGGTTAACAAGAAACTGTTTCTGTGGGCAATGGGAAAATTGGTGGTCAACTACCAGCTTCAGTGTTTCAAGTGTTTGATGCAGGATAAAAACTTACATGTTTTGAGAGTGGGAGGGCTCAGGGAATTGTATTACTTCCTCCTGTCTTGAATGTGGTTAGACTAAATCATAGGGTGTAGATAATGAAATGCCAGCTGTGCTGCAGTACTGCACAATGGAAACAGCATCCACAGCTGCAGTCCTTGGTTTTGGTGACAATGTGAGCAGTATTGAGACAAGCAGATTTTGACTTGTTTTTCTAAGAATAGCCCTGCCCTGCTGATGTACTCTTGGACAGAGCACTATTTCCAGAGAACTGAATTTGAACAAGAAAGTCCAGTCAAAGCTAAAATGCTCTTGGATAGGTCAGATCCCAAAAGACCTGGTTATTTAAAGATTGACCTTTACAGTTTCAGATCAGAGTCTGCACTATATTTCAATGACACTTACATAAAACTCTTTCTCCTGATCTCTGCCTCATTAGCTACACTCAGTTTTACTGTTGAAAAATTGGAATTTTGATATAAATGAAGAGGATTAAAAGGGGGGAAAAAATAAAAGGGCTAATATGCTAATATGGAAGTACTACCAGTGTCTTATTAAGGAGAGAGAGAGAGAGAGAGAGAGAGAGAGAGAGAAATAAAAGATTTTCTTCACTGGTATAGAAAGTTTTGACACATAATTCCTCTGGAAAGGATCAGCTTGGCATTTAAAAGCCACACAGCTTCGCCTCGCATACTACAGGTGATTTTCACCTGTTGACAAAGAAGGCAGCAAAGCACAACCCCACAAAGAATGCAAAAGAGCTGCTGTCCAGTTGATTCATATTTAGTGAGCTGCAGTACCAGAGCTGCCCATTGTGTAATGTCTGTGGCAGAACTATTTTCAGAAATGTCTTCAGCAAACAACTTTGAGACAGGATATAGGCTGAATATCAGTCCTTCTGGATAGTATAACACTTCTGGATTGTGTAACATACCTCTCTGAGAGAATCTTGGGAATCTCTTATATTTCAGATATCTGGGAATGTACTTCATCCTTTTTGTTTTTTCTTTCTTCTAGGACTGAAGTTTCTGTTTATTTTCAGTTTAAGTTAACTGAAATTTTATCCTGCTAGTAAGAATGACATGGATATTTATATATAGCATTAAAATTCAGAAGGTCAGAGATGGATGGTTGACATTTGAAGGCCTATTCTGCTTAATGGGATGTGCATTGAAACATATGATTAAAGACTTGAGCCATCCTTCTGGACTTTCACTGTCTCTAAAAGCTATGCCACTTATTCTCCCAAGACTCTTCAAGTGAAACGAAGGAAATACAGACCCTTCCCCCAGGTGTTAATGTGCTGCTTGCAAATCTGGGGGAAGATCCAGCCATGCAGGACGTCCCATGAGGGAAGATGCAATGACCAGTGCATAGTGTACTGCCAGAAATCAGGATTAAGGGAGCTAGAAAACAGGGAGTGTTGTTGGTCTTGTAGACCCTGCAGTTCTGTGTTTGTCCTTTGCCCCTGCAGGAGCAAGAGCAGATAGATTTTTAAATCTTGAATCAACAGTGTGTTCCTGGTATTTGTCCAGTCCATTTCCTGTAGGATGTCGACACAAAGGTGGGGAGGGCACCTCGTTGTTGAGATGGCACATATACACTGGTATTTACTTTTTTGTGTTGGAAAAGTCAGTGCACAATTTTGTCACAAAATGTAATAGATTTTGACTGTTAAAGACAAATTTAAACTGCATTTTTAGCACCTCCACTTTCACTACAGCATTATTTTTTTTCAGTGCAGTTGCACATATTAACCCATTGCTATGATCCAATGTACACATTTACATCAGTACCTCTGCTTCTACTGGGTTAAGTGCAGTGCTGCTCAGCTCTGCCTCCCTACCTAGATCAATGAAGGGCAAAACCAAATCTTCTGAGAGGGTGAATGTTCTGCAAAATCATTTTGTTTCAATTCACAGCACCTCTTTCATTACCTGAGGCATGGCTGATAAGCTGCATGTCTGGTTTGTCTTGCTTCACAAGGGAGTTACAACTAGTTCACTAAAACAATTTACAAGAAAAAACTCCTAAACTGCTCTCTTCAGTCCTCATGCTTTCCTGCCTCCTTCCAAATTGGGGAATTCTTTATTTCAGAACAGAACCCCTTAAAAGCTAG
>WEIU01021652.1:275541-319927 GCA_013389925.1 Aegithalos caudatus | reverse complement strand
TTTTTTTCTTCTTCTATTCATTCAGGTTATCCATTCATTTCCAGACCCAGGCCATGAATTCATGCTTGCTCCTTATAGTTTGGGACAATGGCAACAGCTAGAGGCACCCTCCAAGGGTCGAACCTCATCTGTGCAAACACACTGCTTGAAGCTGTACAGAGACTACTGTCAGTCTGGGTGGAATAATGTTTGTGTGCATGATGCAGATGAGAAGAGGTGCCTGCAGGGAGATGAGCCCTTGCCTCTGAGTGTTACTCCTATGTCTCTAGAGAGAAATACTGTTTCTGGGGTTATTTATGCTCCTTTGTGGTCTACAGAAAGTGTCTGTGTCTCTTCTGGGACCTTGCTCCCATTCTCTCCTCTGATAAATCTTGGCTTTTGGGGTTTTTTGATTTTTTAAATTGGATTAGAGCCAGTAAGCTAGGTAGCTGAACAGCCAGAGAGCTGCTTGTCAGCCTCTGATTTTACAGCAGGGATTTTTCAGGAGGCTGCTGATGCAGTGACCTCTGAGTACGAGGTGAGGGCTGTGAATCCTGCTGGGATACTGCTGAAGGATTGGCTCCTTCTGTACTGTGCAGGAAAAAAGAAGCTTGGCACAATGGTATCTGTGCTGCTGGTAGTGAGCAACCCTGCAGCAAAGTAATTGCACCATGGTTTGTGTGGCCAAAATAACTAATTGGTTTCTGTAAATCAGAGCCTGGGTGTGGACTATCATATATGCAGTGCAGAAAATTGAAAGATCAAGGGTTTTCAGCAAAACAGGGAATAAATTAAATTGACAGTATGGATGTCTTTATCAACTTTCACTCTCCCTGAAGAGGAACTATTTAAGCCCTATTAAATGTTTTACAGACCAAGATTAAACCTGCTTCATTGTGGAGGCAGACATAAGGGAACTCTATTAGGCAGCACTTTGTCCATCCACTTATCAGTTTCTCATATTTGGAAATATTTCCTTATTTTCCTTTGATAAGCTTGAATTTTGTCATAGGTTTTACTCAGAGGTAGGAGACCCTCATGCCAAAACTGCCAGTATCTCACAAAAGGTGCAAAACCTACTTTCTCTTGGTATGAGCCAAGCCTATTGCACCCTGGGAAGGTGCTCTAACCAGCAGCCTCTGAATCAAGCAATCTCTCTGAAAAACTATTTCTTCTTAAAGTTCAACAACGCCTATGCAGAAATCTTGTGTTGAACATGGCAAGATAGTAAGGAAAATGTTGGTTATAACAAATCATTTTTTCCAAAAGATTAATGGAAAAATTCCTGAGCTGCTTTATATTAGGTATTAAGCCCACTCTGGTTAGAGGTGCAGTTTTACCAACAAAAGAAGTAATATCTACAAAGTGTTTTCTGTAGTCTGTTGGACTAGTGACAGTAACAATGCAAAACATTACTGGAGGCCCTGGAAAAGAACAGGCACAATTTGTTGGCTGTGTAACAGATGAATAGAAATGATGATCTAGTGAGTAGGCTATTGGATTGGGATGGGACAGAGCAGGGCTCAGCTCCTGACTTAGCTTCACATTATTTTGTTACTTCAAGGAAGATGCTTAAATTTTTCCTCTGTTACAGTTCCCCATCCTAAAAGAAGGAATATAATAATTTGTTACATCCACAGGGTTACAAGCAAAGTAAATTATGACTGCAAAGCCTTGGGATACTGCAGGAGGGAGGGTCTAGATACAGAAACGCTCAATCTTATGTCTTTCAGTTAAGGAAAGAGAATGCAGAAAATATTTTCTAAACACATATTGGAAAGTTATTTTCCCCTCTCCCAAATGTGGCATGTAGAGACATACTTCATTTTTTTCCTGTTCTCTATTCCTTTTTAAGTCCATTCTTTCCTTTCCTTGTAGGCAGAGACATATGTATAGCCAAGTGTATGATGTCTAAGGCCTACAATGTTCCTGTATTGCTTCAGGTCTGATTTTATGGTTTTCTGACACCTAAATAATCATAAGTTTTATGTTTGATTTCATAGTGCAGTCTCTGAGAATTTAATATTTCACTCTGACCCCCCAAAACAGCTTGTAAAATCTGCATGGTGTGGGAAGGAGTATTTCTGGCAATCTTTGTCTTTCCAGGAGTCATTTTGTGTGAAGTTATTTTGATGGATTTGCTATCACATTAGTCAAAGATTTTCTCTACTAAAAATTTACACATTTGTTTTCATGTAGGAAAACATAAAAAAAATCACTCATTTCTAGAAGATAAACATTTTACTCAACAACTTTCAGAGTGCAGTTTCCTTTGAAACTCAGTTTAAAGAAAGAGATGAGGCTAAATGCAGGTAAAATAGATTCAGCTGTATAAAGTCAGGCACTTCTGGAGCATGAATCATTTCCCATGACAGAGGGCATTGCACTACAAAGGTATCTGTTGCTCATGTTTGAACTGCAGAAGAAACCTGAATAACTTATTTAGGCTAGTTACCTGGTTTTGGCTAGGCAAAGTTGGGCAAAGAATCCATATAATTGCCATCAGTACGTATACATTTTAAATCATTGCATGACCTTCTCCAAGTGTTTAGACATAGATTAAAATAGGCTTTCCAAAAGTCAGGCACCTAAAATGCTGAGCATTTTTGGAACTGTAGGACTTCTTACATATGGGACTTAGGTATTTTCTGGGGAAGAGATTTGACTCTGGCTTTATTTGGGTAGCTGTGCTGCTGATGTGATCTGGCCTCAATACTTTATGTCACACAGTCCTCCCTGCCACATGCCACCTTTTTGGGTAAGAAAGCCCCATTACAAATGATCAATAACATTCAAACTAATCTTCTAGGTGAAGCCATGTGATATTTCTGTTACTATTATTTTATTTCACAAGGACCACTCACCCTTTGCCTCCCCTGCCTCAATATTTGCAAAGCCTTGAGAGAGGGTCCTGTGTTGACCCCTCTCAGAGGTTGTGTTGCCACTTCCATGCAGTACAGGGATTGTCCCTCCAGTGCTGTGCGCACTGTTTACACTGGCTAGTGGGGGTGGCTGAGCTACTTCTTTATCCCTCGGTTCCCCTGGGAATGAATGGAGATTTGAGCTGGGGAATCCCACCAGTTGTGGTTTTTTGCAGTGGAAGTGGGGAGGCATTTCAGGGGCTGGTGGTATCTTGTCCCTTCCTTCCCCAACAGCACCTTCGTGTTCATTTGGGTGGTGAACAGACTCCAAGGCTTGCACAAATCTGTCACTATCTCTCAGGGCCAGACCTCAACAAGACTTCCTAATGGCACCTTCTAAAGTCTTGAATAGAAATTAGAGTCATGGGAATAGAAGAAGACTTCCCAGGATGGTGAGTTTTGCTGCTTTTAGAGATAAGATTTTAAATGATAGACATAATAGGGCAAAAACACAGTATTCTGTTCACCTTCTTCAATTCAGTATTTGTAAGGCTCCAGTCACCATGGCATCTAGGCATGAAAGATACCTTATGTCAGCAGGATATGCATCAAAGGAGTCCTTTTCTAATGGATAAACCTGATATCAAAGAACTGAAGAAACTGAACCAAAATTTACAGGTGTCCTTTGCTTTGATCATTAATTAAAATGTGACTTATACTCACAGTGTCCCTATTAGAGGACTTGACACAACAAAGCGTCTGAGGAACCTGACTATTTCTTGTAATGCTGTGAAAGACAGGTGTTCATTCCTGGGAAAGCTTTGAAGATAAAAATAAAATAAAACAAAATTAAAATTAAAGGATATTTCCAGGTACATAGTAATCATCTTAATACTTACATTTGAGGGGGTTTTGTGTGTGTGTTAAATACTGACAGAACTCCTGGCTGGAAAGGAATGCAGACAATGAGGTAAGTAAAGCCTTGTATGTCATTTGAGATCAATTGTCAGAGAATTTGTCTCAGCCATGTCATTATCAGATTAATAGTTGAGTTCCAATTTCAGCTGGAGTTATTTGGATAACAGGAATCAAAAGGAAAGTTTTTGCAAACAATTTGCCTTAGAGCAAAATAGAAGTGTTAGAGATAGGATTTTTTGTGATTTTCACCACACCCCTTGAAATTCTATGCAGACCAGATTGCTTCGTAGGCAGACCATGATAGCCAACCCCAGAACCCTGGATTGTTCCAGCCTGGAGGTGTAAGATGGATCAGGGCATTTCATTTCCCCAGCAGTTAGCCCAGACACAAGAAACCCAGTCTATAGGTGCTAAAGGGCTGTATGGCTGCCAAATATGTTGATGATCTAGATTAGGTTATAGATTTGAAGATCATGAAATATCCTGAGTTGGAAGGGACCTTCAAGGACCATTGAAGTCAATCTAACTCCTGATATCTTACAAGAGGTTGTTTGGCATGTGAGCATTCCTGCAGTTTTTCTCTGTTTTGTTCTTCATTGCAAATTAAAACCAAAATCTTCCAGCTTTGCCATTTTCTTTTGTCTTCTACTCACTTTGCTTTCCATCCCTTTGTCTTCCTCTCTTATTCATCTTTCAAAGGCTCACAACTTAGTATTTGAGTTTAACTCTCATGTGTAATAACATTAAACATTCCCGGGGTTTTACACACTGGAAATGGAAAGTGCTAAAAGAATCCCGCTACCCAACACAGTTCACAACTTCCTAAGCACTAAACACATTTTATCTTCCCCTCTCCTGCTGTGAATCTATGAGTTTCACTAGCATTTCATAAATACATTTTACTGTGCAAGTGGTTGTTGTACCACCTTTATAACACATTGGCTTGGATGGATCCAAAATACAGAAATTTCATTTGCACGAGCATTGGATCTTTGCGATGTGTCAAATTGTCCTGTAACCCCGAGGTGGTAGTAGTTACCTGTGAGTGAAATGTGGCTTTCAGTGCCAATGACCACCTATTTACCTTTGGTGACCATTGGTGTCCATCCCCAAATTCATGGTTTTCCAGAGTGAGCAAGGCTTCAGAAAAGAGGATCCTCCATCTGTCAATCCCTCCATAATCTACAGATACTCTGGATACTAACAGCAACTTGTTAGACCCTCTCATCTCCCAGTGTAGAATAACTGAAAAATTTCTGCAGCTCTGGTGGAGAGGTGCTTTTGACCCTGTACTGCAGAGGGTACAGTGGCAGTGTGGGAGAAGACAGCACCATACCAGGTCTGGTTTGTTCCACTTTAGTTTGTTCCTGGTCTTATTGCTTCCATTCACTGGGACTTGCACCCCTGTTTGGTTTAAATCTTGCTATAACAAATACCATCTGAAAATTTGGTCCTCTCATAGTATAACATGTAAAATTAAATGAAAGGTTTAAAGACTAACCTCAGAGTTTTCTTCTATGTAATTAATTTTACAACTGTAGGCTCACCAGGCTTGCTTGTGAAATTTAGGACTTCTATGAAACATCCTAGACTGAAAAATATGACAATATATGAGAAGACTCAGTAAAAGACTAGCAAAGCAAATTGCAGGTGTTTCTGGCAAGCTTTCTGTAAGAAGGGTGATACTGGGAAGTTCTTTGTTACTACAAGTGCCATCTCTTGTTGCACACCCTTTAGTAAAGCCCATATTAAAGCTGCAGAGGTGGAGCATTCTTCCTGGAGAGCTGACAGCCCTATTATTTTTCAGAGACTTCTTCATCAGGGTTCAGCTTCTGGTTTAGCAGAAGTAACTCCTAGAACATGAAGATATTCTTCCCACCCCCAACCCCTTTTTCTTTCTTGATGTTAAAGATCACAACAGTTTATAACACTTTTAATACTGCCAGTTTTGAATTCATTCTTGGCCTTGATGCTGCACCTACAGTTAGATGGTAATTGATGGATGTATATATTAATTCTAGACTACATTTGAAAAGTATGTTTAAAAGAACTATTGACATTTCTAGCTGTAGCATATTTTCACCAGATGTGTTATGCACATTCACAGATACTGTGTTCTGACTCCATTTTTAGTTACCAGCATAACTTATTCTTTACCAGTAAGTACCTTTGAGGAATATTTCTGTGAAATACAAAAAACTTGCAAATATACTTAAAACAATCAATTAGTTAGATAAATGGCACAAAGAGTGAGCCAACAGCCATCCAGAACATCAGACTACTGCAGACAAAACTTTTTACCCTTCCTAGAAAGAGTCTGCTGTATTTCTATTATCATTAACATCTGCACTCTTCAATGCTGATCACATGGTTTTAAAGAAATGTAAATCAACTCCATATTCCTAGATATTAAGTTCTAAACATGGACTGTAAAATTTTACCCTCTCCAGCAGAGTTGCAGTATCACCCTGTTTACTAATGACCTAAGAGTCTGGTATTTGAAGGAAGGGAAAACATAGACACTATCTATCTCTTTTTACTCATCCCAAGACTCGTAAAGAGAAGACAGTCACTTTCTGTTTACACAGCTATTGCTGTGAGATCATTTCTTTAGTTTCTACTTTGATAATCTTCATTGGAAAGGATTTGCCAGGGAAAAATCCTTAAAAGAAATTACTTTGGCCTTACATTGTAAGGAAAATATAATTCTACCATTGAAAGGACTAAATAAAAGAAAACCATTGAGTGTCAAGGACAGATGCAGCCTTAGTTATCAGGTAGAAAACGGAGGGGCAAAACTCCCTCTACTTTGGTGGTCATTGACTGCAATGTACATGAATTTCTGGGTCTGGCTGTTACAGCTGTGGCTTATTTAATTGTTGCCTGTTCTGTGAAATATTGATTATTTGAAGGTCTGTGTCAGTAAATTTCCAAAAAGTCATTAGCCAGTAAAGATATGTGTTTTATTCTGAAATCCTTACTGCATCTTTGTGTGTGTTACTAATGACTTGATCTGTCTTTTCTTGGAAGGGATTGAGAGATGGGCTGAGTGTAAGTTACACATTCTTCTTCCAAGAATCATAAGAGAGGGAAAGTCTGAATAAGAAAGCTGAGAAAGAAAATTTCATGTCTGATTGAGAGTAAATATGTCCCTAAAATTGCAGATTTGGCCAGGGAAATAATTTTATGTGGGTTGCTTATTTAATGAGGGGTTAAAGAAATGGCCTTTATTTAGATGTGGTAAGTTTGTTGATAGGGGCCAAGACTTGTTGGAAGAATAAAAAAAAGGTGAGGAGTTTAGGTGATATTCAGTCTTGAGCTAAGCACTTGTCTCTTACATCTGTGAGGCACAGGACCTGCCTGTACAGGAGCAGCAGAGCAGATTCATACATCATAAATACAGCTTATGTGTGTCTACTTTTTCTGCATGACTGCTACATGCATGACTGTCAGAGGTGGCATTGTGAAATCTTCCGTCATTCAAAGCTCTGCATAAGTGTGCTTGCACCATCCAGAACTAGTGTGGTACAACAATTGAAACCACATAAAAGTGAAATTAAAAGAACTCTTTAAGCTTGAGTATGAAGAGCAAGGTTTATACACTTACTTGTATATAGATCTTTAGCTATTTATTCCGTTGGGGTATATATTTTTTTTTTTCAGACAACTGTGATTCTGTGGATTACATTTCATAAGAAAATGTGGGCATAGTTCCATATTGTCCTTCCTGTCACCTTGCAGATATCCATCTTGAAACCTTAATATATCAATCTAAAGTGTAATTTCTGGATCATTGGTGATCAAATTTTAGATGTTTGGATGTTTATGATATTTTAATTATATTTTTTCCCTATTCTTTCATAAATTTCTGGAAAAATGCTTACTTTTATAACTGTCACAGGATTATTTGCACAGCACTTCTGGCATTTTTTTCTGGAGATTTATGGATTGAATAGAATGAGATGAGGTTAGTAAAATTACCACTGCTGTGAGCAACAGACTGTTTTTTCAGAGAATTTCCCTTGTCATGACCAACTAAAATTCAGTTTCATCAATGGGTATAATGAAAAAGTTATAGGTAAATTACTTGACTGGCAAAAATTACTACTTTTTCACAAATCAAGGCCCAGTATCTTTTCAGACCTTTCCTGGCAAGCCTAAGCATCTGATTTCTATACAGGAGTAACTGGATGAGATCCTATGGTTTGAATTACAGAAGTAGACTGGATGATCTAATGTTTTCACTCTAACCTCTGCATCTCTGAGATGGGGATAAGTCATGTGAGTCTGGCTACTTCTACATAAGTGTGTTTAATCATAACATTGTGGGGTTTTACGGTGCTAGGTCTTCTCTGAGGAACTCTTGCATTATTCCATTGCTCTGCAAAGCCAAAGTTTTGCTTTTTAGATACTCGGTTGAGTAGAAGTGCTGGGAAGTTTGCAGCTGATTTTGATAATAGCTGTTATGGACTTTTTTGTATAATTTGTAAACTGTGAAGCATGTAGGTCCTGAATGCAGTCAAGATTGTAGTAACTGAGAATATGAACTTGTTCTTGGATAAGTGCTATACTTTTTCAGTGTGAGGCTGTCTGTCAAAGACTGCAGAGAACATGAAAATGTGATCAACCAGAACTGTAAACAAAAATCCCTGCCCAACAACCACATGGAAAAATAGCCAACCAGAGTCTGGATTACCACAACTGTCAACAAGATTTCCATTCAGAAATCCTCTCTTTGGCTTGTCTTCTAATACTTCTGCTAATGGAAAGAATGCTCTTAAAGAAGGCAAATTCCTTTATTTAGTTGCTTTTGATCACATACCAAATAGAGTTTCAACCAGAGAAAATGAATAAACATCTGTAGCAATTTGCAAACAATTACAGCATGTTTTTTCTGCCTTTCCCTCTTTCTGCCTATCTTAAAACAAGTGTACATCGACATGCATAACATTTTCAAATTTGTTTAAGATTTAAATATTATCCATTGACATTTTGCAGTTGTGGAATTTTTCAATCTGTTGCAAATTTTCTATAGAGATTCAAAACTATGAAGCCAGATTATGTTGCTTCATCCTGATGTGTCAAATGGGATGTTGACTTTTCTTATAACATCTTTTGCAGGAGAAGCTGCTACAATAGCAATAGTTGCAGGAAGAGGTGACAGGACATGTATCTGGTTTATGAGGGCTCTATTTGAGGTATTTGCAGACAGGATTACCAAGTGCTTTCTCAACACATAGCTTCAGAGATACTGCTTTAGAGATACTGCAAGGAAAGCTCCTGAATTTTATTCAGTGTACTAAAGAATACTGAAACTTCAGTTGCTGAGATGATGGCTTTGAACCTCCAAAGTGACATTTGTGGCAATTGCAAAACAAAGATAGATTCAGATTCACAATTCCAGTGTTTGACTGGTTCATCTTGATTTGCTGAAGAACAAGAAATAAAGCTATAAAGTAAAAAAAGAAACCCATATGCATAAAACACATAAAAACCTGTTCCAAAATGGAGAGTGTTATTGATTATCTAGTTCAAAGCACAGGTGCTTTTGTTAATGGCAAGTTATGACAGCTGAAACATACTTCTTTTATTAAGTGGGTGAAATGAATCACTGACTCTCTCATTACCCTGGTCTGTCTATAAATTCAAGGATGTGAAACAATGCTTCTATGGTTAGTGCTCTTACTGTGGCCTGATAAATCCCATGTTGTCTATCTTTTATAGTTGTTTATACACAGAGAACTGCTGTGAAATCAGTTGCCTCCATTTATGTGCAACACTCCTGGTTTTATATAAGAGCTGCTGTTTGAAAAATACTGGTATGTGGACAACAAGGTTCATAACCTGCAATGGAAGTGTGAGGCTGTCTGGAAGTTTTTAATCACTGACCCAGCATTAAACTAGTGACAGTTTCTATAATGGATTTTTTCAGTTCTGGAAATACAGCTTGAAAAATGGACCAGATTCTGCAATTGCTCTCTGTGAGGAGCATGCAGTTGCATGCTAATAATCCAGATCAAGGATATGAATCTGATAAATTTGTTCTACAGTAGCTTCAGGAATGATTTTAAATGACTCATCCTAGTACTGACACTAGAAATGGCCTTCTCTTCACTGATTTTAAATAATGATCTCCCCTGATGCTCAGTGCCTAGCCTACCCACAGAAACATCAGTCATTTGGAGACTGTTGCAATTCTCACTCCACTAAAATTGTGATGAAAGACTTCCTTTTGTTCAAAGATCTCTTTGCCAGGAGCAAATAGCTATGGCAGGCAGATAATGGGAAATGTACCTCCCAAGAGCAAAATGAAATTTTATTTAATGTTCCCTTGGATAAACACTGTATTAAAATCTAAGTATGAGAAAATTTCTCCAAGCAGTTGTTAAGACAGAGATACATAGCAGTCACTTTTGCCACATCACCCCAAATGCAAAAAACCCCTAGAGGAATACATCACTCTATTTCCCTGTCAACCACAAATGCTGGATAGGTCATGCATTTCTAATGTTGGTCTATCTCTAGACACTTTGAGTTCATTTTCTGTACAGTAATTGTGGTTTGTTTGGGAGTCGTGAGTTTTGCTGAACTATTGCCAGAATGAACATTGATACCAGGTGCCTACTTTGGCAGAATCCAGTATCACACGTACAGATAAAGTGTAAAATTACATGTGTCATGCCCAAGCACCACAAATTACTCTGACCTTCATCTCAAATAACATGATAACTCCATAACATGAAAACTCCTACTTCGAGACTTCAGACAATGCAACTTTGGCAAAAGGCAAGTTTTTCATAGCCAAGAACCTCAAACCTCATGTCTTTAACTGCACCAAGGGGGTTGACTTCTAAAGAAAATGTATTGCCAAATTGAATCTACCTTTGGTCTTTAAAATAAAGCGTACTATCCTGGGCAAGCACAGTGATAAGCAGTCTTTGACTGGTTTGGAAGGAACCACAATGAGCTGCAGTGGTGACTGCTGGAGGCTCAGATATGAAGGTGATGCAGATAAAAGCACGTGAGCGTTCATGATGAGAGAAACAGATGGTTAGAAAAGACAGTCATCTCCTCTGAGATTTCTGACTCCTGCTAAAGTGTCTGAAGTGTCCATGCTTCATGCTTATTGTTTGAAGACTGTTGAGAATTTGAGAAAAGCAGAGGTCATGGCTTGTGGCACTGCAAAGGCACTGGATAGGAGGGTGAGGACTATTGGGACCCTGAAGGCCACTACTGCTGTCCCAAATCCACTGACACTGTGTGGGATGGTGTGAGCTTTCTTGGCGTATTCCCAGATTAACCATTCACATTCAGACAGGTATAAAACAAATTTGTGCCTTGAATTCCATGCCTTAGTTTCTCTGTTCACTAACACATTTTGAAATTTTGAAATCTTCAAATGCATAGCTGATCTAATTAACCTCAAACAAAAAGGGTGACTAATTAGCAATTAAAATTTGAATTTGAAAGTGAGACCTGATTAAGCAGATTGTAATTTTTTCTTGGAGAATCAGGTCAAAAGTACCATACCCCTTCTTCTACTTTGAGTAAGGTGATGGGTCCCAAAGGACTACACATGTAAACAGTCTCTAAAAACATGACTTCAACGTTTCCTCAAAAACTTTTTCATGAGATAGTTCTTAAGGCTGTAGAGAACAATGTCTTTTTTCATATAGAAATGCAGGAGTTTGAACTGAGGAATGGATTAGACTGCAGAGAACTGTCAGCAGGGATCAGATGAAAATTTACATGTCATTAAGATCAAAAGAGTAATTTCCTAAAGTTTTTTTTTAATCCATCTTCAGGCAAAGACAATAAGGTCATTCAGAACTTTCTACTTCAACTAGTTTATTGGGATAATAGCCTTACATCTGGGTTTTTTTAAAATTTTGTGGACTAAATAGTAATTATTATTTATAGACATAATAGTTATTATGTCACCTTCTATCTTAATATCAGTTTTCTTTTTAATTTTTAGGCTTTTTTGCATTTGATGACAAAAAAAGGGTAGGGAAAATATGGGCAATTCTAAAATAAGTGACTGCTTAGCATATCATTGCCAATATGGATCTAGCCTGGTTAATGACGTTCATCTTTAAGGACAAAGATAATCGTCTTTATAGCCTGCAAATTCCTTATTAGCTTGCAGATAGTGTTACTATAAATTCAAGCTGCATATCATAAGCCACACATTTTTAGCTGTTAGAATTCATTCTCTGAATATTTAGTAAGATGATGAAGGGATGAGTGGCGACTCCCCAGCTGGACACAATTCCAGCTTATGCAAGATGATAAACTTCTAAATATGAAGATGGAACTTATGGATTCTGGCCAGAACAAAATAGCATTTCTCCAGAGGAATTCCAGTTCAAATTCTATTCTGGAGAGAAATTATTCTAACAAGGTTCCTTGCCCTTTTAGGGGCTCCTGGGAAAAAAAAATGGATAAGCCAAGTGTGTGGTCTTTCGAAATTTCAGAGTAATTTGTAAAAGAGACAGCATGGGCAGCTTTTAGGAAACGAAACAGAAAAACTTGCTGCAAGTTGACAAGAAATATTTGTTTCCCCTAAGCTCTTATAACAGCACCCATGACCCTTCAAATAAAATTATTTTTTTTCCCAGCAATATGTCTAAAATAATGGCCCTTATACTCTTGTGCCAATTTTTAAAGTGGTATTTGATTTCATATGTTTTTAGGGAAGAAAATAAACATAAGAATAATTAATTAATTCTGTTGAGATACATAGGTCTCAATGTTTAACTTTTGAGATCTTTTCAGATTCTTAAATTGTCTTTACCCTTGAAAGAACTGAAAACTTACCTTTTGTTTTTTCACTTGGCTCATATAAGGGCTTTCATGTCTTGGGGAGGGCTTTTGGTAGATAGGTCTTCACATGCAGCAATTCTAACTTGAGGCTAAGCAATTTCAGTCTGTGAGCCCACATTGTATTTTCCTGAAGGTATGGCAATAACATGGGGTCCAGCAGGAATGTGTGTGATATGGAAGTGCAGAAATCTTCAAAACACTGTGTGTGATTCTAGAGTCAGTATCTGTCGCCATTTGTCACGGAGGGACATGAAAATGATGAGTTCTGACTCCAGTAGTTACAAAGATCAGAAGGCTATCAGAAAGCTTTCAGAAGGCTTTATTTCTCATTTTGTGCAGCCCTTTTATAACATGCTGCACTGAAGAACCATGTAATTGGTTAGCAAAAACAACACTTCTCTTCATTGGATAAATAACAGAAACAACACCTGGAAGAGCAGTGACCATGAGAGTCGAGATATTATGAAAATAATATTACTATATACAGAAAACTGTCCATGATAAACGGATTTTTCTCAAGGCAGATAAATCAGCAATTTGCCAGGCTGAAACCTTTACAGTCTCAGAAAATCAGGCCTACAAGTATCTCTTTTAAAGTCTTTGTATTTAACATTCTGAGAAACAACCATATTTCACCGTAGACTCAGGTCGAGTTTCATGCCAGTTCCAGGCACCTTACATTAGTCACACGACTGTCCTGCAACCTTTCCTGGCCAGTGAAGTCAGAGGTCTTTTTATGCATCCAGAAAGAGATGCCTTTCTCTCTCTGCTGACTCTGTGGGCAGCCTGGTCTACTTACACTACTAATTCATGCACCTTAATTTGTTGTCTATAGCTAAGTGGGGTTGAATTCTGGCCCCAGCACATATTTCCAATTTGTCTCCAATTGTAGACTTTTCCTTCTTTTGATACTGACTGCATTTTATATTGAGCCTCTCAGGCACGTGAGCCTGACAGAAGAACAAAGCAGGAGCCTAAGGAGCATTTTGTCCAAAGGAAGTCAGAGGGTTGGCAAAACATTGCTGAAAGTAGGATGCAGTGTTTTAATTCCATGAATTACTGGTAATTTGAAAAAATTTCCCCACAGAGATCAGTGGTAAGTCTCTGAGATAGCTTTTAGCCACATGAAAGGACCCACTTTTCAAATGGGTCACTTTGGGAAGGAAATTCAGAATAACCAACAATTTACATTTGAGGTACTACTAAAATTGATGGCCTTCGTTGACAGTTTTGCTTTTGAAAGACCTCTAAATTAGAGTGGTTGATATCCTGCCTTCTTCTTGTGCACTACACTTCAGTGCCTGGAGATGCAACATATGCCCAGTGAAGGGAAAATGAAGGAAATAGACTTGTAACGGATGAATTGTTTTTACATGAAGGTAAACACCACATCCTCTACTTAAAGCTCCTTAGATGCCATATTTTACAGTGGGTCAAGTCATTCTCATTGAAAATGAAAACTTAGCAAGATCAGCTTGCTTCAATACAACCGATTAAAACAACTTCCTAGAGAAGCTCTTATCCAGTGATTGCCACAGAACCTCTTTCCTAAGATAACAAGAAATTGCAAACCACTAGTACAGCACTCCATTTTGGAACAGAGTTTGATTATTGGAGCTGGGTTGGGTTATTCTTGGTCTAAAAAGGCCGCAGCAAGATGCAGTGCTGACAGTCACTGTAGTTGTGATTTGTGCAAAGGGCACAGTGACTTCATACCCAAAAACACATTGGGAAAAATACACTTTTCTAGTTCTCTGGAGAGAAATGACCTGCACACTGCATGCTCTAGATGGAAGTATGAAGCAGTCCATGATGCAGTATTTTGGCAAAAGTTTCCAAGTATACAAGAAACCCATGAGAAAAATCAGGCATCCCTTTCATTTATGGAAATGCTTTTGTTTCATGGAAGTCCTGGAGAAAGCCCAAGTGTGCTGTACGATAATCCACATTCACTTGCAAAATCTACATGTCCTCCACAAGACTGAGGCATGAATAATTCTAGAGAACAGTTCTTGGAAACCATCACCTATAGTAGTAATGTTTTAAGACTTGTGGGGACACGTTCAATTAAGGCTTCATGCAGTTTCCATTCCAAAGAAATCCCCACAAAACTGAATAAATAATAGCGGAGAAAATGTTTCCAGCCTACACTAACTTATAGAATGGCTCCTTTACACTGCTTTAGGGATGTAAAGGGACTTTTAAAAGTTTTAAATGAACTGTTAATGGAGGACATAGAGGACATCAGCACAAATGAAAATCAGCTTCATGAATATTAGGGAGTTAAACTATTGACTGGATTACTTGGCTTCAGAAATTCAAAGAAAGCTTATGAATCCAATTCCGACTTTGAAACTTATTAACCCTTTTCTGTTTAGCTTTTTATTTCATCCTTTCTTCTCAGCCATGACTTGAGACGACTTGAGCCGTGACTCAGTTTCAGATGAAGGGAAGGGAGAATTAATGGTTTTATTGCAGACAGTGCCATAGCCCAGTTGTTGGATACATGCCAAGACTTGTGATGTGGGTTCAGGCTGTGGATTTCAACCCACTCATTGCCTGAAAGAACACTTGAACTTCTTGACCAAGAGGTCGATTCCCCATTTTTTTGATACTGAATTCAGTACTATCTTAATGAACTGAAACACTTTAATAAATCAGCCTCCTCTGGAGGCTTATGTGGGATTTCTTTGCTCACATCTGAAATATCAGGGATTTAGATATCTTGTTTCCACCTGTCTGGTCAGGACGAGGACTTCTGAACTTGCTTGAGAATTTAGGTTCCCTGAGAGATGCAATGATATTATAGCTCAGGCTAGACAAAGTTCCTATGGCTGGAGAAGTACTCAAGGCAGGACTGAGGTGAGAAGTCAAGGTGCACCAGGAGTAGGGAATTGAGGCAGGTGGGCAACACAGATAGGGACTTAAGAAAGGCCTCAGCAGTTGTGAAAACTAATTTGGGGAGTGCCAGAGCACTTAGGCTGAGTTTAAGTACTGTCACGAAGGTTGGACTTTCTACAGTAATCCTGCAAATCTCTTTTCCAGAATTGTGTGGAGTGTACAAATTGTCTCTTTCTGGAAACAGTATTGTCCCTCATCCCTAAAGCTTAGTGAAGATTCTGGACACAAGTCTCAGGATGCAACACATACCTCCACTAAATCCTTCAGGCCATCTAAGAATTTATTATTCAGTTACAAAGGGATTAATGAGATCTCTGAGCCTTAGGACTTGATATCTGAGTTCAGTGAAGTTGCCTGTTTCTAAGCATCAGAGGAAACTTCCAGTAGGCCATTTCTGAGTCCTGAGGGAGAAAAAATTGTGTCGAAGGCTCAGGCAATGGCAGTCTGAAAAGCTTCTGTTTGCTGTACAGCAAACACAGAAACCAATTTCTGTGGTTCTCTGAAAAACTGGAAAATTCACAGAGCTATGAGGGCACAGTTAGGGAATATATGCAGGGCTCATGGACAGAGCAAAACAAATAGATGTAGTGGCATAAAAAAATTATGACTTGCGTTACACAGCTTTTGAATACATAAGTCTATGAATATAAATCCTGCAAAAATATAGGTGGAGGCAGGAATAGGTGCCACTGTCAGAGTCTGGGAACTGTGTTACTCATTTGTCAATGAGAAGGAGAAAGGCATGCATGAACCAAGCAGAAGGAAGGAGTTTCTACTCACACTCTGACATTACAGGTGTAATGTCCAATTCATCCTGGGATGAATAGCTACATATTCCTGGTCTTTGTAGCCTTAAATGTGCACTTGGGTTGGGTTGTAATGTTACATTTCTAAGTCAAGGGTCAATTATATTGAAAGACCAGTAGTGCTGGCATGTTGGAATGAACTATTACTGTAAATACCAAAAAAATCATGGAATAATTTGCCTTCTGACTACCATGCCAGTGTACCTCATTGGAGCTGAGATTCCTCTGCAGCTTGTGATGCAGACCATGGTGAAGGAACTGTGCCCCTGCAACCCATGGAGGTCCACAGGGATACAGACATCCACCTGCAGTCCACAGACCTGCCCATAACAGAGCAGGTGTGTGCCTGAAGGAGGGTGCATTCCTGTGGGAGACCAATGGAGAGAGGTGTCCTTGCTTCCTGATTGGAGCAGCCTTTCCTTGAAGAACTGCACCCTGTGGAAGAGTGACCCATGCTGCAGCAATTTTCAGGGAACTGTTGCTCATGAGATGGAGCCACAATGGAGAAGTTCGTGGAGAATAGTTTCCTGTGGGAAGGACGCAATGGTGCAGCAGGGGAACAACTCCCTCAGCAGCAGGAGAAGCCTTGGGTGATAGACTCACCATGACCCCCATTCCCTGCCTCCTTGCCCTTCAGGGATAGGAGAAAGAGCTTGGAAGGAGGGAGGGTTAGGGGGACAGTGTTTTTAAGGGTCTTATTTTACTTCTTGTTGTCCTGCTCTCATTTTGTTAGTAATAAATTTACTTCATATCTCTAAGTTGAGCTTGTTTGGTCCTTGATGGTATTTGATGAACGATTTCTCCAGCTCCTTATCTCAACTCATGAACCTTTTGTTAAATTTTCTCTTCTCTGTCCAGCTACAGAGGGGAGTGAGTGAGTGGCTTTGGTGGGTGCCTGGCATCTGGTGTGGGTCAATCCACTACAGAGCTGCTGCTGCTTTCACTTTTCTACAATCCCTAAAAAATCATGTTAATTTATTTTAGGTATAATATCAGTTAATCATTGTTGGAGGTTGGATATGGTTTCTATTGTGTTAGTTGAATTTTTTTCCATTAAGTTGCTAGGTAACTAATTGCTGGGTACTTAACTAACAATAGAGTTGCCAAGCACAGTTTTGGGGCTGATATTTTCTGANTACTACATTTATATTTTTAATATTCCCATTAAGGGACTGTTATTCCTATTCCCAAAACTTTGCCTGAGAGCCCCTAATTACAGAATTAAAATAATTTGAGGGAGGGGTTTACACTCTCTTTTCAAAGGGAACTTCCAGATTTTGCTGGCAGATACCTGTCCTTTCAAAACTTGGACAATCATATTATGTCAGTTTGACTTCTCAATCTAATAGGAATCTCATCTAGAGCTTGCCCGTGCAGAATGTGAACTATTAAATCTGACCAGATAATTCTAGAATCAAGAGGTGAAACAGCATTGAAACCTTGTCATTGGCTGTAAAATTTCTACAGAAGAAGAAGTGATTTCTAAGGAGATAAAAGAGCTGCTGGAGAGACTGCTTAGGAGCTGAGGTGGAAATACAAGTTAGAAAGTAGCATTTATCCCTCCTGTGCCTGTGGTGTAGCTACCAGGTCTGAAGGGATTGACCCACCTGTTCACTCCTCTGCAAATACATGCAAATTCTGGCATCAGTTATGAAACATATACATCTTCCACTCTGGAATAAAGTCATTTGTGGACTTCTACTCACTTAGTAGCAAACAATATTAATACATTAAGTAAGAATATGCCAGAGGACCCTCTTCCTACAAAATGGCTTGAGAGGGTGTTCTCTACTAAAGAATGTCAGTCTGAATCTTCACAGGAAGGCCTGGAAGTTCATCTGGGCTTTCATCTAAACCCTCAGGAAGGCCTGTAGGCAAAAGAGACACTCTTCTCAGAAACATAAAAACAAGTCTTCTAAACTTCATTTATTGTCTTGGGTTGAATGAGTGAGGATTTGTTTGGTTTTGGTGGTGTTTCTTATTTTTTGTTGTTGTTTTGGTATGCTTATGTTTCTTTCTTCAATAAGAAAAAATTATTATAGATTAATTTGAGTTAATCTAAGGGGTTTTTCCCTGTTTTTAGCTGCCAAATTAATAATCTCACCCAACCAGTTATCTACCTGGGACACTCTTACGATCATGATTTATTCATTACAGACTTTAGAAGTAGTTCAAAAACAGAGAACAGAAGATTAAGGAGCATGTCATCCTTACTGTACTTGATGAAACCAAGTTAGTTAATTCCCAGCTAAAGCCTAACACAGATCTAAAGGGTCCTAGGTCTTGATGAAGACCTAGGAAGCTTGTAAGACAGACTGACAATCTGACAGACTGGAAGTGCTGAAGGATGCTTAGAGTGCTGGTCCCTCATGGAGCCACAGCTGCAAAAATCCTCTAGGAAAAAGAAAGAAGTGATTTACTTATGTTTATAAAAAAGAAAGCAGGAACCAAACCATCACCACCAAGAATGTATTTTGTTATAAAAGAACTGCCATCATTCAGACCCTGTCCATCATCCTTATACAACATGCAATGTTAATGCATTTTTTACTTCTCTTCTCAGTCTCAGAGAGCCAATGTGAAATATTAAAATTATGATGGTTTGTTTGATTCAAAGAAAGCCTTTGTACTGAATTAAAAATGCAGTAAAGGCAATTTAGAATTGATATATCTCCCACTAGATTAATTTTGAATCAAGTACTATATTATATTGACATCATGTTAGTGATCAAGATGTTCTCTAAACTGAAAGTGTTTCCAAGGGAATAATTACAGCTTAGAGGAAAGAACAAAAGATTGAAGGTGTAGAAGATTAAAACTATATAAAAATATGATCATATTTTTCTTTTGCTTTATAGAAACTACAGAAGAACAAGCAAAAGACTTAGTTACTTAAAGTCTAAGAATTACTTGTCTAAGTAATTGAGAACCTTTGAAAATATTTTGAAGGATACCATTATCGTTAGATACGGCTGGAATAAAATTCAGTTCAAGGAAGTTGTATAATTTGGAATGCCTCTTGTCTTATAGTAGAGAAAGGTATACATTTCTTAATATTTTCATAGATGATCAATAGGTCCAGGGCAGCACAAGCACAAGGACACAACCAGTATGATCAGTACATGCTCTCATTGTGTTCCCAGTCTTGTTCTGTCTTCACTTCTTTCAATGGTGCTTTGTCAGGAGGAATACTCTTTGAATTTGAAGACAAAATTTCTCCTGGCCCTGAGAGAGTGTTATCAAATCAGTGTTTATAGCTTTGGGTTTTTTCATTGTTTTGACCAATGGACTGTTCTTTATGAGCTCAGTTTTCTTGGTATGGACCTGAATTCTTAGGAGCTGATGGCTGAGAGGCTTCATGGGAGCTCTGCTACCTGTGGGACTTCTCCCTGAAGGGACTGTGGCAGCCTTCTTTTCTCTCCAAACACAGTGGCTGCGTCCTTCCCCTCATGTGTCCACTTACATTCACAAATTTAATTTTTTCATGCTCAGACCAGGGAAGCTAGTAAGACACAAAAAACCAAAATTACTTATTTTAGGCAGTGTCACAGTGTGCCTGTACTTTCCAAGATTTTGATTTCCTGTGTGAAAATTTAAGATTTTATGACATGTGAATATAAATATCAGTCTTCTTCCTACATACGGACAAAGCCAGACCTCACGTCAGAAAGTCAGCTTGTTTAGTCTTGTTTGTTTTGGGATGGAGGAGGGCACCGAAATGTGTCACCTGCTTGCCACAGAGCTGGAAGAGACTTGTGTGCCTCAGAGTAAAAGAGAAGCAATTCCTAGCAGAGTCTGAAGGAAATGGCAGGGACTGTGAAAATGGCCCTTTATCAAAAAGGTTGACAGGAATCTGAGGGCACCTGGTTGGCACCTGGAAGCCAGAGGCACATGGCTTCTACTGTGTCTTTATGGCAAAATGTAGTTAAACTGCAGTGGGACTTAAGCCTTTTCTGGGCATCCAGGAAAGACCCCAAATTAAGAACTTGCATTTGTATTTTTAAAAAGAAAAATAAAGAAAATAAAAAAGAGTAGCCACAATATTAGATTCCTAGTCAGATTACTCTGCTTCTAAGAGCAGCAAAGCCACAGCAATGGTTTCTCTAACCCTGTGCTGTTGGTAACTCTTTGCTCTTGGGAACATATTGAAACTTGTTTTTGCCAGTGGATAGATACTTCAGTGGTACATTTAATGTGATGAAGTTTTCATCACCTTCTCTGGGGGTTGTTCCACAATATACTCATGGCAAGTTGGCAATATATTTATTTGCAGTGTGTGAGGGACACCTACATTGGATCACAAACTCGTGCTGCAACAGTGTTGGCCAACAATGGTACCAATGCAATTTTGGCTACCATGGAACTGGGACATGTTCCCTACCCAAACCAGTCAAAAAAGAAAGGGTACATATCCTACAACTAATTTTCAGAGTCCTTCAGCCTCATCATTATTGACACAATGAATAAAATAGTAATGGATCATGGACATATTAATAACTGTTAAACAATGTGTCCGTTTCAGAAAGATGCTTATCTGCAACTAGGTAATCAGGTGTTGTCTAAGAAGATGTAGAAGTTAAAAAAATAGATAAAAAACTTCAAAACTTACAGAGGCACTGAATATTCACTTGTTTACCCATTTTTTGCTGGAATAATCTGTTTCACAGCCACGCAAACCAACTGATAATTAGCAACCTTGAACAAAATGTCCCCATTCATAAATCAAAATTATTCACCAGAAATATTAATTGCAAATTTAGCTTTTTTTTTTTTCTTGTTCATGAATATATTTTCCATGCATAAATATTCATTGAATAGTTTATGAAAACAGATTTAGTCTGTGTGTTGCTTGTAAGATGTTATTATATATGTATAGTTTCTACTTGTACATCAAAATTAGCCAATAATTCACACAGGTATCATCTTTTCTCCCTGGAAATGAGACTGTTTGCTTTAAAAACAATATAATATGAAAAAAAATATAAGGATAATTGCCGTGTTGGCATCATTTACAGGAACAAATCACATGCACTAAAATTTGAGTAAAGTATGAAGATTTGTGATTATCATGACAAATACCCACAGCTGTGTGGGGATTTATAAGCGTAATATATTATAAAAGCACAAATAGCAGGAAACTCTGCTTATTTCTTCTATTCACAAAAGTATTCTTGAATCACAGCATTATTGTAAATTCCCTCTCTCACAATGATACAATTTCCTGTTTTAATCTCTGAGCATCAATTGTAACTGTTTGTCAGCTTCCAAAAATTGTTAGACAAGAAAATATCTGAGCTTTATGTTCATTTGAGTAGATACTGAAGTCTGTCCTTTCTCTGTCCTCCTTCCAGAGCATCTCTTTTACTGAGGAAAATGAGACATGCTGCTCTTTCAATTTTTGTTGCTGAGAGCCATTCCCCCATCAACCCTGCACCTTTTAACCCTCATGATGTGATGTTGATGGAGCTGCCACTTAAAAACAAATTCTTTTTAGCCATCGGGGAGCTTCCTGCAGTGATGGAGATGACAGAGCCTTTTTCAGGATGTTGCTTTTGAATCTGCTGTTGGGGGGAAACCCTTGTTGTCTGATATCTAACAGCATTTGGGTTCAAATGTGAAATCCCTGGGCTCATTCTGGATTCCTCATGTATAGGAGGCACAGCCACCAGGGTGCTTGGGAGGGAGCAAAATCAAGGGAAGGAAACTCTTGCTTGGCATGAAGCCTTATTTATCCAGTCTTGTGGAACAAACAAGCAAACAAAAAAACCCTGTCCAAAACAAGCCCCACTGTGTAACCCACTGTTTGCACTCAGAGTTTAGAATATTTCTTGGCTTTGAATTCAGTGATTTGGAGTAAGAAGCTATAGGAATGCCCTTGGATAATGACTCTTTCTTTAATACACTAATTGTTCTTACTGGACTTGCTATGATACGCTGCTTATTTAATAATCTTCTTTTTCTAGCACAATGGCCCTCTGAACAGGTGGAGAGGATTTTATCCAGCACATCTTTGGTTGTTAGCCAGCACATTCTTGCTCTTGCAGACGTGAAAATATTTACATATTAGTAATATGAAATAACATCTTTTGCTTTATATAAAACTTGTAAAATGGCACACTAACAGCTTATCATATACTCATTTCCAGCAAGAAATTAGTACAGAAAACACACCTTCACCTTGCATTCGCTGCCCTTAGCTAACACCAACATTTTAATGTTAACTCTTAGTCCCTGGGAGTCGATTTTTCCCAGCACAGCACCTAAGTGCAAAATGCATTAGCGTAAATGTCTGAACTCCAAACCCATCTGGCATTAGGAGCTATAAAATGTTGCCATACTTGTCTACAGTAGATTTTAACAGACTTTCTGGACAATGTCATTTAAAAAACATTGTTGTGCAATGGAATTAATTAGCACAAGTAACATGTACAACATAAATTTTTATTGTTTCTTATATGCCATAAAATTTCCAAGACAGAAGCATCTGGTAAAACCATATCGTCTGACTGGGCATGGCATTAGGAAGGCCTAGATGGGAGCAGATGGAAAGTCTGAGGTTGAAATAAGAACAGATGGGAAGTCTGAAGGTGAAATTTGAACTTAGGTATTTCAAAGTTCACATGGCTGAACATGAAGTCCCATTAAATGTGCTCCGATGAAGAGTTAAACTGATGGGCTACACTGTGCCTTCTCTCCTTTTGTATTTCCAGTGTCACTTAGCTGTCCATAATGTATGTGGCAGCCGTTAAAAAAGCACTTTCCTTAACTCTGCCTGCTCATTTCAAACCCGTTTTTTTGTCATCCACTCTGTACCTGGGATTTTATGAAGGTGTCATCGCTATAAACATGGAACAGCATTTTTGGGTTTCATACAGAGCTGATGGCTCTCCCCTGTAATTTCCCTCACCTTCATTTAGGCAATTGGGCAGGCACAGAAAGCCGTGCTGGCGGGGAGGCAGCAGCACGCAGCCAATGCCCACGGGAGGGCGGACCCGTGGGGCCACCGAAGATAGCAGTGAGCCTCGCCCATGGCTGGTGTCACCAACAGAAACCCCAGCTCCTGCTAGCATACCTCCATGCACTGTGCAGTTGGCTCATTTTAATTGGTACAGCTTCTTGGAAATACTTTCCCTCCTACTGTTTTTCCAGCAGAACAGGTCTGTTGCAGTTTTAACAGAGAAATACCATCCAAAATTGTGGGAAAAAATATGATTGATACCTATAGTAAGAGGCAAATCTACAGAGGAGAAAAAAAAAACTCTGGACCCATTCCTTGATGCTTGTTGGAGAGTTTTTTCATGCCTTGTTGGGAATCTGGTGAGGAATTTTTGTTTTAGAGTAAATTTACCTCAGTTCAATGGGGTTTTATGAAGACTGAATTCATGCAAAGTCCTTTGTATGGATGATATTAGCAAATGTGGTAAGCTGAAAATAAGGGCCTGGTATTCCTACTAAACCATCATGCTATGTATGAAATTGTTACTTTTAAAACCTGTGAATCCCTGATACGTGATTGTCAGCAGAGATAATTTTTTCCAGCTTTCACAGACATTCGGAATTCCCAGTTTACAGCCCAGAATTGGTTGTAAAACACAAATGCTGTAACTGGCTCTTGTTCTAAAGTCAAGGTAGAGAGAGAAACTTTTCAAGTTTAAATAAATTACTCCTTTCAGATGTTGAAAAAAGCATGACAATTCACCCACTGTTTCTGAAATATTGCTGTAGTTTTTTAAACAATCGCCATAGCAGGGTATATCAGTTCTAGGACTTGATGGGTCATTTGGAAAGTGCCAAGAATGAGCACTCTTTTACTGTTCAGCTAGCTCACAGGTCACTTGTTTCATGCATGTGGCCAGCTGGGTATTTGGAAGGGGCCATTGTTGCCAAGCCAGGTGGGGCACCTGAGTCAGATTTCTGGTAGGTTTCCAAAGCCTAGGAATTATGTCTTTCTTCAGGCTAACAAAGCTCTGCACCCTCACTGTCAAGTCAGTCACTCTGCTGCCATGTCGTGTCACCTGGGTCTTGAATTCTGACAAGATTTAGAGTAATGGTCTGAAAAATGACAGGCTTTCACATGTTCCTACTGTACTTGAGGAAGTGCATTTCCTGTGATTAATGGCCTCTCTTCATGCTCTGCACAATGCTTTTTAGGATTTTTCTTTCCCTGCTGTAAGCCAAACCAAAGAATGTTTCCAGTTTCTCAGGCTCTATTTACCTTCTCTCTCATTAGTGGAGGCTCTCTCTCCTTGCTTTCTGATGATTGTGCACATACTTTAAGCCTTCTGACTATTTTCAGCTGCTACTACTATGTTCCAAAAATCTGACACAGCGGAACGCATCACCTCGCTGCCGGCGTGCAGCAGGCACTTCCCTTGGACTTCTGCCCAAGCTGCGTTTGCAGTCCAGTGGGGGAACCAGGTAGAACTGTGACTTCAAGGGTTTTGTAGGGACTCACCGAGCTTGACACGTGTGCCCTGCTTCCTGACACCATCCCTGTAGCTGCTTCAGAGTTTCAAAGGCTACAGGAGCCTGGCAGAGTGAGGGCAGGGGAGAGAAGGCAGCTTGTGTGTGCTGGGCTGGACAAACAGGCAACAGACAGGGCAGGCAATGTTGCCTTCTAGCTGTACACCATGGACCACCAGAGAATAATGTGCTGTAACCCCTTGCCCAATTCTCAGCTTTTCAGTACTATCCAGTCTACCAGACTGCAATCTTACTTTTTTTTTTTTTTTTTTTTTTTTTAACTCTAACTTTCTCTGATCACAATGCAACATATTTTTTAGTAGAATTCAAATGTAAGGCACTAAGGTTATACTACCTCGCATAAGGGTTGCCTTACAAATACAGCATTCTCTTTTCACGGACACTGGCATGGGTGGTTCATAAAATATTGACAACAGTTTGTTTTGTAGTGAAATACCCCAGTAAATTATCTTTATTTTCAGATTGTACTTGCAGGTCCTCTGAGTTCTTTTAGGTGATGTTTCCAAGCCACAGCTGTAGAAGGTTGCCCCTCCCTCGCTTTCCTGCTAAACTTATGTGAACAAATTATTTTATTGAGGAGAAAAAAGTATAAAATGTACCAGATACACATTGGAAAACGCAAGACTATTTGAGGTAGAACAATACCTTTTGCTGGAATGAGCAACTGCATTTATTGCCTACCACCTGTGTATTGTTTCTACTGCTGTGGAGTAAAGAGATGCAGCATCTCATTTCAGGTAGGATCTGCAGGTACATTGCCCTGCTCAGACTGGGGTGATGAGGGGGCCACGACTGTGGTGTGGTACCGCAGCAGCAGCAGGAGGTGTCACAGGCAGGGTGAGGGGTGGTGTGGAGAGATGCTGCTGCTGCTGTAGACATCACTCCTGTGAATCTGTGCCTCTCTGTGACTTCTTTCCAGTGCTCCATGGGTGTAAATCACTTACTTGCATGAAAACTCCTCAATTCAGACATGTAAATGTCTGCTGATGTGTAGGAGTTCTGTAGTGGGTCTCAGGGTGTTTGAAAGGCAATGGAATAAAATGGATACATAAGAATGCAATTACACTGAAAAAAATGTTCCCTACTTCTTTCCTTGGATGGTTTAAGGGCTATGGCTGAAGATGCACAGCTTGGTAAAATCCAAGTAAACCACACTAACTTTTGTACCTTTCCTGCTTATTTTTCTCAGTTTCAGCTTTCAATTCCTTTCTGAACCCCTTGTAGTTATCCAGGGCTCATTTATTTGCACTCAGTAACTATTTGGGGTCATGAAAGAGCTCAGATGAGAGTCTGCTGTCACAGTTAGGGAAGGCAGGACTTAATTCACAGCATATACTGTGATATTATCCACTGACAATTATTGTCAGAAGCATTTTCTTTGCTGTTATCTGGGTCTCCAGTTCTGCTTTTCTCTTTAATATAGTGACTGATTTGATAAATAATTTACAGACATTGCTGGCATTTTGTTCACCATGAGTTTCCTGTTGTGGTGCTCTACTATTTTTTTAATTCTTCAGCCTTATGAATGTAAGTGCTGACATAACATGGTGCCTTTCACACTGTGATTGCTCAGGGACTCCAAGCACAAATGAGTTGTGTGCAGCAAGACTGGACAGGTATAGATATGCCTTCGTGTTGGCAGTCTTGGTGCTCAACTTTCCAATGATTTCTCAAAGCACAAGGTGGATAAGATACAGACAGAGAGTATTCAAATGGATTTCTTGAGGTCCTTCCCATCCCCTTCCTTATAAGCATTTTTCTCTTCAGGGCTTCTGGTCACGTCTCTACCTTTACCCACTTTGAACACCAGGTTCCCAGTGTGCTGTAGCAGTGTGACGTGACTTTAAACAGTGCAAAACGAATGCTGCATTTCCACAGAGAATGCGGGTTTCATGTAAATGTTATTTCCAAGTACTATTATGTAGTAATCAAAATAGAACATAACATAGTTATATATGTTTTTTACTAACATATTAAAAGTGTGATAATTAAGAATAATTAATTTGAAATACTTCAGAATCCATATTGTGTGTGCAACAGGTCAAGTACTTGCCAATAAAATGGCTGTTCTTAAGAAAACTGCACAAACCCAGGATCTCTGCTGTTTAGGAGAAAAGAGCTTTTAAAGCAGTAGCAGTCAAATTTGTAATGAAGAGGAAAAGATGAGTGTATGAGTGCTGCAGTGTTGATAACAGGCAGCTGGTTGATTCTCTGGAAGATGACCAGTAAAATCTGACATTACTCTAAGTAGCATCGCAAGAATTGATCCAAGAACTATTCAGAAAACTCTTGTGGCATGATTACACTTCAGTTGAACTCTTTTTTCCTGTTTTGACTATTTTAAAAATTTCAATGTTACCACTACATTTTCTGTGAGGTAGATCTCTTACATATGCTGGCTTGGCCCAATTTGGCTATTTTTTTTCATGGTCAGCCTTGGTTTTCAGACCTTCCTTTCTGTTCTTTCCTGACAAAATCTGGATTTGAGAATTGGCAATACTTATCATTAATGTCCATTTAATTCAGCTCTGTCTGACTCGTCTTCACAGGTGTTTTCACAGGGGTAGTTGTTGGGAAGAAAAAAAAAACAAAGCCAGTAAATTGTAGTACAAGTTTACTGAGCAGATGTGCCATCTCAAGGGGAGGAAATATTTCCTTTTTTTTTTTGCATCTAGATTTAATTACAACCTCAAATACTAAATATGTTTCTTTTAAGATTCAAATATGCAAATAAGGGTTATCAATTGTCGGTGAAAAGAAAAGTAAAAATATGGGTATTTCAAAGAAATTTAAAAATTGAAGAGCATTGGTACATACTGGTTCCATGCAGCAGTGGAACAGTCCCTTGAGCCAGCATTTGGGGTGAAGATACTACTTTCTCCTATACAACAAATATACTGAAGCAAAATGCTTAGGTATTGCCTCGATGAATATTTTATGCATTAGGCTGCTTGTGGTCTATGAGATTTAGGACTAGAAGGAACAGCTAGAAATCTAGTCTGATCTCCTGTTTATTTGAACTATTTAGCCATTGCTTGAACCATATCTGTTTCTTGACCAAAGACAAATGATTTTCAGTTTAAAATATATGGACAGCTGTGCTTGAAGAAATGGAAATTTCAGCCAGTCCAGTGCCTACTGTCTTACTGGAGAGTCTTAGGGAGAGAGGACAGAGAGAGGAAAACTAAAATCTAGTCCCTACTCTGTGATAACTTTCCAAATAGCAGCAATGTGCAGCAAGGTCAAATGTGCAAAACAACAGTGTGCAGCAGGACAACATCTTCTAGTAGCAGTTAGGAGATTTATTCTTCTGTTCTGTACTAAAGTATATTTTCTTGCAGTAGATCCCAGTTTATTGAACAAATGTGTTGCTCTAGATAAATGCCATTCTGTTATATTATTGCATTAGTCTGCAGGTGAGCAATGAATTTGTTCTTATTGCTTCTAATTAATATAATAACATTGACCTGTACTGGTCACCTGAAAAAGGACTGTTTTAGTCATAAGACATAGTAACAATCCTTAAATAATCCCACCAGTAACACAGCCTTTCACCAAGTTTTCCCTATCAGTGTTCAAGAGCTGTTATTTGGCCATTTCTTAGACCCAGTAAATAAGTGCCCCAGAGATGAACAATGCTATTTTTAATCAGAATATTATGTTTTATTGCTTTGAATGACTAACAATATTCCCAAATAAATCAATTTTTAAAATAATCTTTGCCATCTGAATTTATAGTCTGAAAGACTATGACCTGTTTAGGTTTTTGTTTGTTTTATAGTAGCTATTCAATTGACATCAGTTAATTCTGAAGTGCATAGTACTGTTTCCATTACTTTGCCTGAATAGAACATTGAACTGGTCAAACTGTAGTTATCCAGATTTCTGCTTGTCTACTTAATTTTTTTTCCAACTAAATATCTTCCTATGCATCTTTGATACACTAAAATCATCAGCATGTTCATTAAAAATTTGCACCACTGACACAAATATCACTGCAGGAAGTTAATAGTTTCTTTAAAATAGCATAGTTTCTTTAAAATATTTATCTTTCAGTTAATGTACTGCAGGGCTTCCTTTAGATTTTTGGAAGTAGACACTCTGTAGCATCACATCTACTGTATTCTTTGGGGCTATCCTTTGTTTGGGTATGTTGAATGCAATGAGGTCATGATCATTGGTTCCTAGGCAACGACCAACTTCTACTCCAGTGATTAATTAATCTTTATCCATCATATGAAGTCCAAGGCAAAGTTACCTTCTGTGCCAGAAACTTATGCTCCATAACTTTTAGAAAGCCTATGACATTTCATTAGTGTGAGACTTCGAGCACATCTTCCAAATGGAAGTTATTCTCTGTAACATCCATATGTTTCTCATTCATTTTTTTATTGCAGACATTAACTTTTTTTGTCAAGTAAATAAACTAATATTAATCTGTTTACTTTGAAACACATTGTGGATTCCATATTTAGTGAGATACTGATACATACATTTGCAAGTGTGAACTATATAACTGGACAGAGAAGAAAAATTTTGTGAGGTATTTTGCATTTTAATGGCACCTTCATCTTACCATCCTAAATGGCCTCTAAAAAACGAATTAATACACTATTGCTAGAAATTTATGCCAGTCACTGCAGTTTCTTTCCTCAGTAAAGTGTTGAGCCCGATAAAATGTTATTAGCTTGATTTCTTGTAAGTAGGGATATGGAAGGGCAAAGTGGTTACATTCAGCATTTGAAACGTGGGCATCTCATCCATATTTAGGTACCTCTGTGGCCTGATTTTTAGAGTTGCTGAGCCCCAGCATGATCCCATTAGAGTAACTTATCAAGGTCATACAAAAACCCTGTACCAGGAATAGTCTTGACTCCGTGCCCTGTGTGTTAATGATTTGTAAATACAAAATTGAGAGATCAACTCCTTTATGGATAAGGCAAAAAAGCCCAGAGTTTTTCATAAAAAGAAGAAATGGGCCACATCCCCTCACATCAGATCTAAACAATTTCATCTCCATCAGTTATAATGAGCTATATTATGCTGTTCTGCAGTTCCCCAAACTAGCATTATTCAAAGCACAGAATATCTGTTTTAAACAAGCTTTTCAAGGCTGCTGCTTCTTGTCTTGGATTTCTTCATCTGTGGGCTGTTCACCCTCCTCCCTGAACAGCCATGGATAGTTTTAGCCTGGTCCCTCCGGTGAATGGTTATGGAGGACTACAGGCAGCTGTTTGACATGGTGCCCTGAAGACAGATTTCAATGCAGCAGTGTGAAGATGGAGAATAAATGCAAGTGGAAAGAGCAGAGAAAAGGAATGGCAGGAGGCAAAGGAGAATTATGGCAAGTTAATTGTTCAGCCCTAGATGACTCAGGCCCACGGAGACTGTTATCTCATAGCTGCATGCCATAGCAGTGTTACTTTATAGGGCTGGAGAGTGATGGGAATAGAGGCATTAAGCCTTAGCCACCAGCTGGGCAGAGAATTCAGATGCTGCCAGAGCAGGATTGTTGAAATGAAAAAGTTATGTTTAGAATGAGTTCACTGGAACATGACCCTGTCTGCGCAAGATTTCTTTCTTTCCTTTACTATTAATTTTTGGTAAGTGGCAGGCACGTTCTGGGTCGGATTCTTGATATGAAAGAAAAGAGAAGCAGAGTGAAATAAGACTATTGGAAGAGCAATTAACCAGGAAAAAGGACTTAAGAAATGGCATCACTGCCTGCCATTTACTTCCTCCCTTTCTTTACCTCTCACCTTCATCAGAGTGGAAGGACTGAGGAAGGAAAGACTGATGGGTGCAAGGGACAAACATTGTCTTTACAAATATGGAGTAGTCTGGCTCAGTATACCCTGTCTGGTGCAGGGTCTTAACTGCTTACCTTTCTTTCACCATCACCTTTAATTAAGCTCCCTTAAGGGTCATCATGAGCATGGGAGCTTGGCTTTTTTGTTCTCTGCTCTTTTTTTACTCAACTGACAAACTAGCCAGATTTTCCAAAGTGTGCAACTCCCTTTTGTATCAGATTTTCCACCAGATGAAAGTGTGGGGAAGAAAAAGGGTGAATGTGATTTTGATATATTTTTTCTGTTTTTTTAAAGCTGAGGAATTTTGTGTTATGCCTATTCCCCCTTTGATAATAAAGGAGATGGGATTGCACCTTTGTTTTAAAGCCTGATAGGTGAGAATTTCCCCCCTGGCTCCCACAGCTCCACTTTCAGGACAGCAGATTGATTTAGCGGGGAGCTGTTCTCCTGGTGCTACAGGGAGGTGTGCAACACTCCTGGCATTCTCTTCATCCCAGAGGAGCTCCTGATAGCCCCATGTACTGTGGACCACACCCCTCTGCAATCCCAGGCAGGATGTGTTGGTGCATTAGTTCCCAAGGAATAGATGTTCCAGGCTGCACTTCCAGCCCACAGTAAACACAGAACATGGTTTTGCCTTAGAGACTAGCTGATGAAGAGTTTGACAGTGGATGCAAAGACAGCCCTGCACAGTAAACAATTTCATGGAAGGCCTTTACCCTGGTGTTATGGCCACCCCGGGACATGTACGTGTCGTGCTGAAATACAGTGCAGAAAACCTCTGTCACAGCTGCAAAAGTAAACCAGACTCTGGTCAGATTTTGCCTCATTCTGGTCTTTTTACACTTGGGGATTCTTGTGAAAGTGAAAAAACATGTTTTCCATAGCTTGCAACACAGGAAGCAGGGGGCCATTGCCAAAATACAGTCTGCTTAGAACATTTCAGATTCTCTAAAGTAGCTAAGCCACCCGCACAGAGCTGGTAAAGGGGACTTAGGGATCCATGGGAGATCCACACCCACCTAAAGCCACAGCTGAAGGTCATGCTAGATGCTCTGCAGCATCTGAAATGGCATGTTGAGGCAGTTTAGTTCTTCCCTGGGAGCTCACAGTAGCTGGAGATTCCAGGATCCAGCTGGGTTATCATAAAAAGCACTGTCATTCACGTGTTTTGTTTTGCGTGTGTGTGTGTGGCAAAAGCCAGTAGGAAAGGTGCAGAAATGACCTTTAGTGACACCCACCTGGTCCTTCCCAGCTTTGACTTCCACATTTATTTTACTTTTTAATATGTCCAAATTTGGCTTTTATGGAGAAACTAAGGTTTTCCAGATGAGCATTATTAGAGATTACCTATGAGCAGTTGTAATTACCTGCAGCAACTGCATTCCCTCCGGTGTTGGAAGAGGGGTAATCCCAAGGTGCTCCTGGCTGGCTGCTGCAAGGAGCCGGCATTAAGGCTCTTTTGTGGTGGGGGAAGGCATGAGCTCAGGTGAGGGGGACGAAAGATTTCTACAGTCACAAGAAAATTGCCCTGCGCAGAGCAATTTGAATGAGTCAAACCATTCTGTCTGCCTCATTTGCCATTCCTGCTCCCTCTGTGCCTGCATGATCTAACGGACTGAGAAAAAAATACACAGAGAAATGAAACTGATAACTGACTATAAATGTGGGTCACATCAAAATTTCCTGGATTTCCCACTGCTGAATTTGCTGATTTATTAGACTAACAGTTCAGGAAGAGTTTTCAAGGTTTTGTGTATTTATTTACTAGAACAAAGTTCCAATTTTTGGAGGTTCATTAAATGCTAAACAGTTAGCACAAATGAAAGGAAAATATTACAAAAATAGTCAAAACAAAAACTGCTCAAAAAAGGATAAGGCCAACAGGGAAAATGTTTGCTTGTTTTCTCTGTAAACAAGTTAGAAAGATTATTTATTGACATGAAAACAGTTTATAAATTATGAGGCTGGGATAGAACTTGAGCTCAAGACTTTTAATCAACATTATGTTTTTCTTCCAAATTCCCTGAGACTACACAGGTTCCTTAGAAGGAATAACATTAGGAACAGAAAGAAAGCAAAAATTTTTTTGCAGCCTTTGTTGTTTGTCTGGGTTCTACACTGTGATCATCCCAAAACCTTCATACAGAAGGAAAATAAGAAGGAAAGGGGGAAAAAAAGTTAATTTCTTTTGACATCTTCTTAAAAAATGACAATATAGGTGCAAGTGATATGGCTTGGGCCTGCTGATTACAACTGCTTTCTGAGGCAAAACATATAGACAAAACAGATACTGAATTCTCTGTTTCCATCAGCTTGAAACCTCTGCACTTTCCCAGGTCTTTCTAGCTTGGGTTCTGTACAGTAGGAAAGTTTCCTGCCAAAAACTTTATCTGAGATGACATATTCCCATGTCAAAAAATCTTCAGTGTTGGTCCATAAACACTTTCTCATGAGGTAAATAAATAAAATTCCACAGTTGCTCTTCTCTGTGTGGTTCCTTGCTAAATATCAGACCAGAGAGGCGAATAATTTTGACAGCATTTTAGGATACAGGAGCTATCCTACAAAAATGACTCCATTGTGTCCTCGAGTAGAGTTACAGGAGAAGAGATTGTCAAACTACTATACCATATCAGAGCAAGTAATCCTCAGAGAAAGAAAACATCTTTTTCTGCTGCTGGTGAGCTCATCCCATGAGGCAACGTGGTTTATGATAGCCCTTGATCTTTTTATCTTGACTGGTAGTTTGCAGATCCTTTAATTATGCACAAGTAGCACATTTTATTTTTGTGAGATCTGTGAGCTGCAGGGCTGGCTAATACAAGATGTTAGCCTCAGTTTTTGTGAACCTTTTCAAAAGCAATTTCAAAGTTAGGTAAATAGCTCAGAAACACCCATTGTTTTATGCAGGTGAAACAACCACTAGTCCACAACCTGAAGTATTTGATTGTTTTTCTTAGGAAAGAAAGATTTTTCCCTTTTCCAGGGCTGTTTTGCCCAGACAGGAGATGACTGCCAGTTTTCCTTATTGTGGGTTTGCTTTTGCTGGCAGGGTGGAGAAAGGATGAGTACCAGATAAAGAAAATTTCAGGGAAGATACTGTACCAAAACTTTCTTGTAGAAACACCTTTTGCATGTATTATGACCCCTATGTTGTGTACAGTAGAACACACAAAAAATTGTTGTCATTCACCACTTAATATATTTTTGAAAACATTTATTTCTGCCATGTTAAAACATCTTGAATTTTGCATGGCAGGAATCTCCACCATGCACTGTACTATTCAATTCATTAAAAAATGGTAGCAAAAGCAGGGAGGACAGCAGAAAGATGATACAAAATAATCTGAGTTGTAAAATAATCATGTGTTGTAAAAATACAAATGAGCAATATGATTAGATTTGATTTAGAAAAACATCAGATAAATATCACCCAAAATATAGTAAACAAATTGAAGATAAATACTTAGAAAGAAATTACATTTAGGAAGAGAAATTACAACCAAATGCATTCATTTTCAAAGCAGGCAGAAGATTTCTACTACTTGTCTGCATTTGCATTTTGATCTAGAATATTGCCTGTGTTGCTTCTATTAGAAACCTGAGATGTTGTGGTGATATATATGCAATAAAGTGCCATTTCTAGCTGTGTGTTCTAAACCCAGATGCATTAATTAAAGAAAATTAAGGATTTGTAAGGCAGAAAGCCTGTGCTGGCCTGTAGAGGTTCCTGTCCCCCAGCTGTTAGTCAGGGTCCTTCACTTCAGATGTGGTAACAGAGCGAGATCCATTGCTGCACTGCGTCGAAAAACAAGGTCAGTTGATGGTGACTCACATGAACCCATGTTACTTTGCTTCACAATGGGTAACAGCACATGCACAGTGAGCTACTGTGTCTCAGCTGACAGTCTGGAGCAGCCAGCTGGATTGTGCCCCTTGTATGGTGTCACAGCCTGGGAGGCTAGGTCACAGCGTGATTTATCTCCATAAACTACACAGAGTATCATTCTGGGCACATAATCTGCAAAGACATGTCTCCAGAGCAGAGAGTCATGAGAAAAGAGCCACATAATAAAAGGCTTGGTTTATTTATAGACAGAGCAATTATCAACAGTATAAAAATTATGACTAGGGAAAGATACACGTGAATATTTAAAAGAGACAAATATTAACGAACAAGTAAACTGTTTTTCACAGTGCAGATAGATACTGGTAGGAGTGGACAGGGATAGAAAAGAGTTTTTATTTCTTGATTATTGTATAAATTGCAAGCAAACAGCTCCCAGTCAGTGACAGAGACCCAGCTGTGCTCAATACGATCCCACATGTGGCCTGTGGCAAGCAACTCAGGTTTTTTGCATCTCTGACTCAGAACTTATTTATTTCATGGGGGGCTCTTATGAAACTCAATTAACACTTGCAAAGATTTTGGATGACAGTTTAAAGGGTAAGTGAGAGGTATTATATAATGGGATGAAATTAAGGACAGTGAAGTCTGATTATCAAGGAAAAGAAATCCTGACAATGTAATCTGTTAGATTGGGAAATAATGCCATAGGGGAAGAAGTGGACAACTCACTGCTTGAGTCAATTAATTGTGGGCTGGATGTGGCACCAGCAAATATAATGTAGGGCACAACCTTCTTAGTAGGAGAGATACGGTACACATGACCTTATTTCTGTGATCCTGTGCTTGGCTGTATAAGCAGCTAAGATTATATGAGCTCATATAAACTTTACATCATTTCTCATGTGTTTCTCATGTGTTTAAGGACTCTCAAAACATTGTTGTGGTCTGTGCTCAATTGATGAATACTTAATATACTAAAGTACTGGAGATCATTAGCATTCCTGAGGTTGTCTGGCATGCTTTGTTTATGCAGTGTGGAAATGGGAAATATTTCTTTCAGCCTTTATGAGATATTGGCAGTGTCACCTCTCATAACCATCAGCCTACCAATTATTTGACAAAATATGCTGATTATTGAAATTGCACTGTTAATAAGCATCAGTGCCAGAATATTATTAGGACCTAGAGCCTGTTCCACATGGAGGACACAAACCCTGTAGTGGGTGCTGTGCAATGGGTTGGCTCTCTCCTCACTTCTCTAAATTACAGAATTTGTGGACTGACCTGTCATTGTCAGCTTCCCTATCTTTTATGACTGGTTATCAATACAAATTTTTATTTCCCCCTGAAACAGCTTTTCTATCTACTTATGCCTTTGACGGAAACTGGAGATAGATTGCTAGGTTTTAAGAGGATTGTGGAGAGGAGGAACATTGAATCGTTTTTTGAGAGGTGACTCACAAGCCTATGCTCCAGTCATATCCAGACTCCCTTGATTAAGTTTCTTTGTTAGGAGCCTGCTCCTCTTACTTGTTTAAACCATGAAAGGCAACTGGCACTCCTCAAGAATAATTTAGATTTTCAGCATCTCTGTGAAAGGATCTTATTTTCACAGAACAAAAAACTCCCTCTGAAACATATCACTTGCTGATATATGTAAGTGTACCTTGAGCTGGACTGTGTCTGATGCCTTATATTTTAGCTTTTGTAATTTTCAGATTCTGTACTGCATTGGTATATAACTCAACTTCATATGAAGTGTTAGCATGTTTTCTTCACAAGATAATTAGACAAAACAATCCTTTTCTAGCCTGAGAACCAAGAGCACGGTTGGAGCTTCATAGCCTGATGGTGTAATTGAACAATGAACCCCAAAATAGAAATGGACCAAAACTTATAAAAGTGTGAAAACTCATGACCAGCTGTCCATCTTGGGTCCATCTTGGGCAGAGCCATGGGCAGGCTCTTGTACTGCCCAAGGGGTATCCCTTTAAGGCCTTTTAATAAATACCTACTTTATTCCTTTAACTCTGTCTAGTCTCTGTTCTAGGTCAGCCTCTCCAGGCATCAATCCACTTACAGATATTTGGGAAAACAATCTCTGAAGACATAGCCTGGCAGATGTGCTTAAAGAAATAATTCAGTCGCTGGGTTTGAGTCACCCTGACATGCATTTGCCACCCTCTGCTCAGCTCCAGAATATCTGAGTTTATGGAAGCAATACACAATGCACAAAAACTAATCTGATGCTGTTGTGCTTGACCAGGTGTATCAATATAATTGAAACCTTCTGGGCTGGTATATTGATATCTATTGGTGCATCTACTATCTTGCTGCCTAATAATTTCTATTGTTTTAAAAATGTTTCTTGCAGTAACTATCATCACAACATAATGGGGTCTGTTCCAGTTGCAGACACCAACTCACTTGCCCTTGGTTTGTTGTCACAGCCGTTTTGCAAACTGGTCTAACTCCTGATTTCCTGCTTGAGGGGTTGCACCGTAGGGCAGGATGATCCTCACCAATGTCTGAGAAGTACTTTCTGGTCCCCCTGCACAAAGTAGGTCCCCATGACACATTGCAGCCCGTCCAAGGCCACTGACCAGCCAGACCCCCGATGTAGCCAGCCTGAACCCAGCCTGTTGCAACCAGCCAGACATGACACTGCTGTTTTTGATGAATGTTTGCTGGGGTGATCTCATGGTGATGTGATGACATTAAGTTGAACAAACAAAGCAGTGGCTAATTGACTCATCGGTAAACATTTAGCTAAGCAGAATTAAATGGAGAGAAAACTCAGTGAAATGATTTAATAGGAAGCTCCTGATGACAGGGTTTTATTAATTATATCTTCACACAGCCAAGGAGGTACAAAATGAGAGGCTGGAAGACTTTCAAAAGGTTGTTGGAAAGAACCATCCAAGTTTCAGGAGTAGCTGATATTTTCTGCTTCTTTTTTTTTTTTTTTTTCTTTTTTTCTTTTTTTCTTTTTTTTTTTTTTTTTTTTTTTTTTTTTTTTTTTTTCTTTTTTTTTTTTTTTTCTCCAAAAGGTAACACAAGTTTCTTTGAATGAGACTTTTTAATGTTTTTTCATTTATAAGCTGCAAAGTAAAAAAATACATTCTGTAACAAGCAGGATGCCAGAAATACACACCTTACACATTCCCCTCCATTAACATAAGTCAACACTTTTAAACTATCCAAAATAAAAGCCAATCGTCACGTGAATTAACAAAATTTTAATAGGTAGTTTTCAACTTCTAGTCAGTATTTCAGTGAAAAGGCTAAAAACTCCAGAATTTTATTCAAGGCAGATCCTCTTTTCAACACTAACTCTATACAGAGGTGGAAATTTGACTTACAAGGTGACCTCTTTCTCCTTGAGGCTGTCTGAATGTAGCATTTCTCACACAAAATTTCTGAGAGTATTTTGTGATGACCCTATTGATGTAATTGTTACAGAACATGTCATAAAGAACCATTTCTGTCCTGTGGTAAACCTTAGAAACATTATTACTGTTATATTTCTTTTTAAAACATCTTTGCTAAAATAAATGTTAAAGTTCAGGATGAAAACTACCAATAGGAAGGGATCTGTATCAGTTTAAAAGTGGTAACTCTCCAATCTGACAGCCTCAGCTGCTACTTCAATGTTGGTGTTCCCAACAGCACCCTACCAGTTTTATGAGCAGCTGTGTTAGCACTACACATTTTTCAATGGCATTTGTTGTGAGAGATCTCAGCTTCCTGCAGCAGTGTGGGCCTGCAGTGATCACACACTCCCAAAACAGCTATGGAAGCCTTCTGTCAAAACTGGATATTGCAACATGGAGCAGCACCTACTCATGCTCCTGGTTATTTCTGCCAGACTAATTCCTATCCACTCTCTGGAAGACAGCTGTAGTTCTATCCAAAATTCAAGTTCCTCCTGGAGAGCTGCATACCATTATTTGCAGATTATTTCTTCTTGACACTTTGCCTATATGCAGAGGACCAAGGATTTCCACTGGCCTCTGTTTCTGGGAGAATGAACCCAGGACCAATTTTATCCTCTCTCAGCATATCTATAACAATCCTCTGTGCGTAACCTGATTACCTATGGCATTGTTCTCTGATTTTACTTCCCTTCTCCCTCCACATCCAGGCCCCTGTTCTATATTAGTAGTTCTTTTTTAACATGTCCAAGTTCATCTCCCTCTCATTTCCAAATGCAGAGGTTTTAATGCATGAATCAACTAGCTTCCTCTCCTTCAATTTGTACTGTCCTTCCTTCGGCCTCCTCCTGATCTCCCACAACTCCCAGCCAAACCACCGTGGAGCTGAAAAAATACTTTCCATTGCTCTGACCTTAACCCCCACTCCCCTGGACCTCTGCATTTTCCAGATCTTCTTCAGCATCTGTGTTAACAAGTTCCTTGCTGGAGGATTCTTTCATTCTGCCACTACCTGAGAGCACCTTCTCTTCACTCCTTACAAAGTATCCCCATGACAAACCTATATTCTTTGAATAGTCAGCTGGGAAATTCTTGCAAATAAAAACTTGTTCTGGCACAATTGTGTTTCTTTTCTCATGGTGTGGGGGACGTTTTAAGGTTTATAGCCCTTTCTGGCACGGATCTGTAGTCAGAATCTAGATAAAATTTACTAAGATGTTTATGACAATATTATGCAGGAGAAGCAGAAATAATATGTGGAGTATAAATTTCCAGCTGTGGTGATACACAATATGTGGGCTAGTTCCTTAACTTTTGCAAGAAAATCCTCCTTCTTAGAGGTCCACACAATTAACATCACCTGTCTAAACCTTCACAAGGATTACTTGCATTATTTTAATCAGAGGAATAACTTTATTCCTTTAAATCTTGATGAAAAATAATTACCAAATATGAAATGTTCCTAATGTTTTTGTTTGGACCACCTTCTGATGGCTCTGTATCAAGCCAAATGAGATCCTTCGGGTTTGTTAAAAACACTGGAGTCCAAATGACTCAGAAATCTGCAGTGTATGTGGAGCCTGTGTCTTTTAAGTTTAGCTCAGGGGATACTGAAGATCTTCAGTGGAAAAGACAGTGCTGCTGCTCCGTCTGCTGTTGAATGCCCATAATACTCACAACTTTTGATTACTATTACTTATATCAGTAATGAGCACTGGCTTCTGCTTTTCCCTTTCTTGCTATTGTTACTACATCCTCCCAGACAGCACATTTATTTGATTGGTCTGATGGTTTCTATTTGTAATCCAGGATTTATGGACGTCAGCAGAAAATATTTTTCATGCTGCTTTCTCAGGAAGGAACTATCTCAATTCAGATGAGTTTGATAAGCTTGCTTGGTAGAGAGCAGATGATGCTCTGACTGATACCCTCAGCAGGAAACGGTGATAGTCAGTAGATTTAAAAGGCTAAAATGCCTTTGAACTAAGGTGAGTGAAATATCAGGATGTCCTAGGAAATAGAGTAGCCTCAGACCTTGGTGCTTGGGTTACTGCCATTTTGAGCATGAATAGGAAATACCTAATTCCATATGTTCCTTCAAGAATGCCACCATTGTATGAAAAAGATGCATACATGCAAATACCAGGACCTTTGCATAAATAGGTGAGGAAACTGGATGAACAGACTATAATTTAAAGTTTTTCTACTGAAGAAAATAGATTAGGAATTAGGTGATTCATAGATTTCTTAACTGGATTGGAAAAATATGTTAGTTTTACAAATAGCTGCTGAAAAAATCTTTTAGTTTGTCTCACACTAGAAAGTTCAGTTGCTTTAGCTGATTGCTGGGTTGGTGAAGGACAACAGGCAGGTTAATCAGAACATATAGGCACAGTAGGGATAAACACTGTGCTAAATTTAGCAAGGCATTCTCCTAGATTGCATGAGCAGCAGTAGGTGTAACTGCTCTCTATATTAGGATCAACCATCACAGTGAATTTACAGGACTCCCAAGGGCAGTTGATACAACTGATGCTGCCATGGCTAGATACCAGTTTTTCTATTGCCAGGTAACCCTGATTTTCTGTTTTTCTTAGTCAATAACCACAAAATGATAGTAAAAAAAAAAAAATTACAAACATACATATATACATACATAAATACATATATGTATTTGTCAAAAATTAATTGAGAATGGCAAAAAAATTGTCTGAAGACTATTGAAATGATGGTGATTCAATTAAGACTTTGTTTTCAATAATGAAAGAATATAAATGCTTTATTCAAAAGACTAGGTAGGCCTGTATCCTCAAATACAAATGCAGAAATAAAAATAATAGTGGAAAATTGCTTCTGACCTTTAAATTGACACAAAGGGAATTAACATTGGTCAGAATTAATGGACTTTAACATTATTAACTGTCTTACTAACTGATTGAAGAGATTACTGGCAAACTGACCAGTTGTGCAATTAGGTGTACAGAGAAAAAGAAATCCATCAGCCATTAATCCTTCTAGTAAGAAAAAGAGGGTAAAACTTTCTTTTCCAAATTGGGAAAATATTTAAGGTGATATGGAAGGCAAACATTCTATAACAAACCCTATGTTTATATCCCTCTGGAAGTAATTGCATGAGATCTGTGATAACTTCTTCCAGGCGAATCTCAGGGTGAGGAATAAAGGGCTTGAGATGTTGGATCCCCACCTGAATTGCTTCAAATGCAATGTCCTGCCATATATCCCTATCAAGTGTCCTTAAGAAAATGATTCCCTTCAAGACCACAAGGTGAGGCTCTAAGTGGTGGTGTTATCCCCTTTACAGTAACAGCTTTATAATAAATGGATTATGCTAGCAATTATTCCCTTTCTGGGTAACAGTTATGACTTTGTATGCTCCACAGATCCATTAAGCTTTATGCTGGTATTACCATTTCCACCATTCTTTTCAACCTCAATTTATGGTCCACTTAGCTCTGTTTACTGACTTGGGATTACATGGTCAAAGCAGACTAAATTCAACCTTTTAATCAGAGTTAATAGTGTAGTGTCATGTACTGTGCTTCTTTGCTATGGGTTGCTGTGAAAAATCTCAGCCATTGCTAATTTTTGTTCAACTAATATAATGTTAACTCATGACATTAAATGCTGGCATCATTCTGGCTGGCACTGGAAGCACTGAATGCCAATTATCTTGAATAAATGAAATAACAATTTCAGACAGGAAAAAATGACTTTGGAAAATTTTAGCTGAAATTAATCATCATTAATCCTTCATTTTCAGCATTTGTCAAAGATGACTAATCTAGTCAGTAAATTGCTTTCTTAGAAAACACTTTTGCAACTGCCTTATCAAGGCCTGTATTCAAAGGAACAAAATCAATGCAAGTCTTGAAAATCTGTATTTCAGGGCTGATTTGTGTTTTGTCTGCTAAACCACTGCCACTGAAAATGTAAGAAGAGAGGAGCAATAATTCCATAGGTAATGCATGTGTCTTGGAGTGTAAGCCATTTCAGTCTTCCATCCACCATGCATTGATCCTTCACTCAAACTTCTGGGAAGCTGGAACAGAGCTTCTGCCCCTGCCACTTCCTAGGATATACATTGTGTTCTTTGCATAGTAACTTCCTCTGTGTTTTCCAGCCTTTAACTGAAGGCTCAGATCAGATATTAGGATGAAACTCTTTACTGTGAGTGAGGCTGGTGTGGCATTGGAATGGGTTGCCCAGAGAGGCTGTGGATTCCCTGTCCCTAGAGGTGTTCAAGGCCAGGTTGGTTGGGGCTCTGAGCAACCTGGTCTAGTGGAAGGTGTTTTGAGCTAGAGGATGATGAAGGTTCCTTCCAAGCCTAACTACTGTATGATTCCATCTGAAGGTCCTTTCACACCTGCATTGTGCCAGGGTAAATTCTGCCTGTAAAAATAAAGCTTCCCAGAAATTTTTTACATGCAGAGTTGGTGTCCTCTATATGTGAATCAGTACAAGGAACTGCATCAGTTTAAAACTGGTTTGTAGGAAGAAGTGCTGGTGGTTTTACCTGTTCACACTGTTCTAAAATGGCTACTCGTGTTTTGCTGTATCTTAGAATAAATAGAAAGTATAATTTTTCAAATGAATGTATCCCACAAAAACACTAGTCAAACTATGGAGAAGAAGAGACCAGAATATGGGCCTTTGTCCAGTTTTGACTATCACTAAGAATAGCACTTGATTCCTAATTTTGCTTCTGTTGTTCTCTATTTCTGGGGTTTGAAGAGAGAAATGCATGTATGTGACAGATATTCATCAGGTTTATTTCAAGCAGGTTTTTTTTCCAGGTTTATTCAGCAGGTTTATTTGAATATGGCACTTCGAGTTTGCAGTTTCCCTTTGCAGAACCAAGAGAAAATTGGTGTCGTTCTCTGACAGGGCACTTTGTTACCTGTGGAAATTTGCAGTGCAAATTAGTTAGTATATTGCAGATCTTAAAGATGTCTTTTTTATAGGGGTATAAACCCTGTGATAGTACAAACATTTTAAGGAGATGGTACTGATTTTCAGCCTTCTATCTAAAAAAGCTTTAGCTTTGAGATAAAATATGAAATGTAAAGCTCACTTGAGACCACAGCCTTTAAAATACTTAGAATCAGTCAGCTGAGGAATTAACTTATTCTCAATAGGAGTTAACATAAGCTATTTCAAAGCTCAGTGTTTACATAGGTCACAAAATTTGAAAACAGCTGGAGACATAATTCATGCACTATTGCTATCTATGTTAGTAATGGAATTTTGTAAGCGGAATGTACAGTAAATAGCCTACTGAAGGAAAAATAGAAGAAGCATGAATAGCAGTAACTTGTTACCTAGAGTAGGTTAACTCTTTTTGTGATAAGGCTGACAGGCTTATTAATTAATGACCAAGATTTAGACCAGGTGCATGAGATTTCTTTTAGCTGCAGTTTATACTGGGGTGTAAGAAATGTTGATTAAAAAAATACTACTTACTCTAGAAGTTAACTGGGTGCCAGATATGCATTTAGGGCTCTATTCTTCAAGCTGCTCAGTGTTCCCTGTGAGGCAGTCATCAACAGGAGGAATATTGGACTCCTTGAAGGTCTGACTGAGTGCTGAGGGCATTCAGCCTTTGATCTTTTTTAGTTCACAAAGAAGCCAGAGGCACAAAGATCTATAAATGCTTACTAGACTCAATTTTGTAGTATTACTTATGCATGGAATTTGGGGTTTTATGGTGTAGTTTTCTTGTAAAACTGTTTGTTACTAAATGTACTTCCCACCTGACATATTGTCTAACTCTCTGGACTCTCATAACATTTGTCAAACAACTGAAAGACCTTTCTATTTCAAAATGCCCTGAGTTTCAGAAGTGGTTGCTTACTCTCTCATGTCCATTCAAAGCTGGGTCACTGCTAAACCACTCTGGAAAGTCTGAAGTCTCTCAGACCCAGTACAACAAAAACAAGATTATGATCAAACAGATTGTTTCCTTTGCTGAGTTGGCATTTCACAGTCAGAGGAACTGGGAGATACTGTTACAGTCCTCACCCCTTTTCATAATTCCTTTTTCATTGTTCCTAGAACATAGCTCTTGTTCTGCCACCTGAATGTCTGTATCCTTTTTATAGAGCTCAAGCAGGAGTTGTCTGGGACACTGGATGTTAAACTTTGAGTGATTTAAGGGAAATTTTGTCCCTTTCTGGATGTTCTGCAGGTGGAGCATCCTGACAGAGAAGTCTGTATAAATAAATTAGAAATAGGAAATGATCTGGTCCCTTCAAAAACATAATCCAGAAAAATTATGGATCCCTCAGGAGGGAGCTGGAATTTTTTTACTTACAAGTAGTTTCAGGATATGTTTAGTCACCACAACTTGAGGCTTCTTTTCCCTTGATTGCTAGTGAAAAAAAGCAGAGACTAATATGCAGGCAAGGTCATGCTTTGGGTCAAAAAGTAGCAGAAGGTAAGTAAACTTACCCCACTGGAGCATCTCCTCTCCCTCTCCCTCTCCCTCTCCCTCTCC
>WEIU01021652.1:208200-275397 GCA_013389925.1 Aegithalos caudatus | reverse complement strand
TCCTCTCCTCTCCTCTCCTCTCCTCTCCTCTCCTCTCAACTGCCGGAGATTTCCAGGCAGGAAACAAGCCATTTCACTGACGCTTGAGCCACATGCCTGGAAACTTGCTTCCTATATTGCAATCAACACTTATCTTCTCTGCCCATAGTGTGTGTCCCTGTTTTAGGGCTCCTGAGAAAGCTACTGCCCTGTCGAGGCTGCCACCTGACTGCACTCTGAAAAGGTAGACAATTCTGGGTTGCAGGTAACTCAGGCTTTTTGTAAACACAGAAAAAAAAATTGGTGATCCTCTTGACAAAACTGATTTGTGCCTAATTTCTAAGTTAATGATAGAACAGGTCTCCAAAAGGAAATGTGTGGTGTCCTGTAAAGAAAATGGACAAATAAAAAAGGCATTTGAAAGCCACAATGGAAAGATCTGACCTACATAAATATGGCATCTAAGCTTAGGATCTAGATTGTCTACTTTCTAGGGTGAGTACATTGTTTAAGGGAAGGTATTTTTCTTGGTTCAAGTTAGTATGCTTAGACCCAAAAGATGGCCCACAAGTCATGCAGATACTGTTTAAAAAAAAAAAACCCAAATAATTTTGACTCATTCTCTGAAATGCTCCAATAATGTGCATGTCTCAATATCATGTTTTCATCTCTGTTCCTTACAGAGTTAGATGATTACCGCCTTCGGTCAGTGAGGGTCAAAGTCTCACATAAGGAAACAGGAAACCATTTCAAGAATTTTGCTCTTTTGTTTAAGTCACCTAGAGTATGGATGCACATGATGAGTAATCTCAAAGAGCTACAGCTGTAGTAGCAAGTATCCCTTTCACTCAGCTGATCAGGGCATTGATTAAACAAATAAATTTTCAGTGATAAGCTTTACAGCACCCACATTTTCAAAATGTCAATAGGCAAACCAAAAGCATACAGTCTCCTGATCTCCTAAAATCTACAATAAAGAATGGAGATCCATTAAATACACCAAATGCCTCAAAAGAGCTTAGTGGTATGCTGCTTTTGAGCCTGCTTAGTACTGGCATTGGTGTTTGATACTTGTAGGGCTTACTGCAGATTAGAATGAAGCAATGTGTTGCCAGTTTGAAAAGAGTGTTAACAATTAAAAAAGTGCCAATCAAAGCAAAAAGATGAAACATTACACAGCTATTAAGAATATTATTCAGTCCTTTTAAATGATTGCCAGTTTAGATAGTTCTCTTGTTAAATCATTCTTTTTAGCTATTGTACTGAATGCCAGTTTTCAAGAACAAGACAGTCCACAAGCTTAGCTCATTAATAAAGACACAACCTGGTAGGTAATTTTATAATTAAAATGGGTATTTTGAGCACTAGGCTGACTTTTGCTACTGAGTAAGAGGCTTTATGGAAAAGAATTTTAAAGCTAAATTGTAAGAGAAGAGATTGAAAGGGATTGAGCATTTTGACTGTTTTGGGCAGAACAGCCTTAAAATGTTCTGTTTATTAACACAGTGGAGAAAGGTTTGTGTAAGGCTAATGTTAGAATCACTTAGGATGGTAATTCCTTCTGCAAAGCATCTGCATAAATTAGAAAAAGCTGCCAGATTTCCATCTGTTAGCAATACAACTTCAGTCACAAAGACAACTGTCGTGACAACCACACTGAGTTAGTCTTTCAAATAAAACCTGTTAAAAGCTACTGCCCTCCAGCCTCCACCCACTGCAGTTAACAGCATTAAATAACACTCTAACTGGTATTTATTTTTTTAGGCATTCCTCACTTGTGCAGCTGCTGGCACACTGGCCTTTGATTTTAAATAACCTCAACAGGATAAGAGTTTACAGCCTCTGAAGGTCGTGATGCATGTGAAGTGCTTGCCTGAAACAAACATCCAACCTGAACTTTCTCAGGCTGATGTTACTGGACTCTGTATACTTGTCTCTCACCTATTTTGCATGGTCTCATGTCTGGGAACTGTGTTATGGTTCAGATTATTTCTTCCAGATGATGGAAAGCAGAAAGAGACCACTGAGGCTGTTTTGGACAACAGGTCTAGGTTTAAAGTTGGTGGGAATCACCTTTAGGGCCTTTCTACCCTCCCAATCTAAGCTCCTCTTGCAGTTTTTTATGAACTTGGGTGGCACAGCAAGTTCAGGCTAGTTTCAGCTCATCCATGAAATCTGTGCTGACAACAATATCAAAGCTATTAGAAAATTCATTTGTGTAAGGTTTCTCATTCAACAGTCTATTTTTACTCAGGCATTTCAGCATCTCATCGTAGCCCATATAACACTTACTGACCTTTGCAGGAACAGGCTTAACATTCCTAAAGCCCTCATCGAAACGTGGATATACAAAGGAAAATACTTTCTTGTAAGAGTAGAATAATTGTTGTGCTGTTTTGGAACTGTTGCCCTCATATGGACTGGGCTGCTCTCAGTGACAGACCACTGGTGGGGCCAGGGGTGCTGAAACCCTTCCTTCATCCATGGGGGGAATGTCTGTCCTTCTGCCAAGGCAGCCCCTTGTTCCCACTGCAGTTGCCTCTATCACTGGTTATCCCTGGTACATGTACTGCATATTGACACTGGCTACACAGCCAGGATAGAAGAAGGGAGTAAAAATGATTCTCAAATATTTGTAACTTGTGGTTTAAAAACAGACAATAAATTTCTTGGAGGCTGAAAGCAGTTTGGGAACTGCTAGTGAGTAATAAAAGTTTGATGTTGTTTCCTGGATATTTAAAAGTGGCCGTTAAAAAGGTCCTTCACATGAACAATGCAGAATACAACCCAAAATGTAAAGTGGCGATGTTTTTATTAATCAATGTCAGCAGAATTTCCATAAATAATATTTACTTTTGTGCATAAACTTTAGATTTAGTTGCGTACATCCTTATGGAAGGAAAAAAATTGCCACTTCTAAGGTTTCTTCCTCTGGGTTTACAATACAAAATATTTTATTTTGTAGTGGAAGATGTCATTTATTTTTAATTAAAAGGACATTTTTTACAGGAAAAAAGAGCAAAGATCCCTGCATCTTGTGGTTAGGTCACCTGAAAAGACTGAGATATAGAGTTTCTGATTTCCTTCAGCAGAGGATACAAGGACAGTTCTCATGTCTGCTGGAAAGCTTTGTAGTAGGTCTTTATGAGTTTTACTTATCTTGTCTGACAAATACTTACTACCTGAGCACCATATGGAACATTTTGTTGGGCTCAGTGTGCATCCTTTCAGGTTCCTATTTGGATTACTTCTAATGTCATGTCAGTTAAAATGAACTCACCTTCCTTGTCTTGTTCTTGTTCCCCAGTAGTGTTTTTGCATTGGCATCTGCATGGGGGAGAAAAAACTCATTTGTTGTTTCAAACAGCTCAGCTCAGGGCAGGGAGGACACTCCTGGGAAGAAGTGGGATAGAGGGCGAGGTTATCTACACTTTTGCACTCTGGATGCTCAGAATTGCATGTAGGTGAGCCATGTGCCAGTGATGGAACGGTGCCAGGTATGAGAAGAAACCAGCACCAATCTCCCTGCAAACTCAATGCAGAAGCAAGGCAAGGTTTTATGAGGCAAAACAAATCTGTTCAATGCAAAGAGATGATGCAGTTTAAGTGGGGTGCTACAACACAGTAACAGTAATATCCTGGGTTCAAAACTAACATCACAGCTCTCTGGCTGGCTCAGGTGTGCTGAAAGTTAGTCAATAATGACACAGCACCTTCAAAGAATTTACAGTGTTAGCCAATTAAAATTCCTTCCCTAGCACTTTTATTCATGTTTGTTAAGGGTTAGATTGGGCTTTTAACTTCAAGCAAGGAGCTGTGGGAGGCTGGCTGGAGTAATGCTCCTTCCAGCACATCCCTCTTATGTGGGAGGCATGATGATAATCAGCTGCAGCTCTTTCCAGAACACAGCCTGCGGAGGGGGCAGGGAAGGTGACGCTGCAGCTGTGCAGCAGCTGAGATGGCAGGCAGCCCCCATCCCAGGGTCCCTTCTTGTTGGGCTGCTGGTTGGCTTCCTGCAATGCCAGTTGCATCCTTATGTGCCTGCACGCAGGGCTATCCTGGAACCAGGCAGAATGTGAGGGTGGAGGAACGAGTTTTGACTGGAGGGACATCATGTCCCAGCAATGGGGTGCAGACTGAACCCTTTGCCTCTAGCTCCTCTCTCCGTACTGAGTTACCTGGGATTGCCTGGCCCAGAGGAAGGTTATTCACTGGCAAAATGCATTTGATGCTGGGATGCTTCTCCTTCGTGACTGGAGGCTTCAGCAAAGGCTCATGAGGCATCTTCATTGACAACTGTGTGATCTACTGCTCCAAACTTGACCACAACAATGTCTTGTGGTATTAAAAATAATCTCTGCAGGTTCCTCTAAGCACTTACAACCAGAGGTGACATCAAAGTTTGGGCTGCCTAATGCAATTGTGCTATCTACTGATACAGTAATAGTTAATGTCACCACCCTCTAACAACATTAGTCCGATCTGTAAGCAGATAAAACAGAGGCTGCTGGTGATGTAACTTTGTTGATCACAAGATTAGACCTCCTGCTGGTGTTTGTTTGAGTCCTTTAAAGAAAATCACAGAGATTAAATAGAGAATTTACAGTGATTTTATTATTAGTGTGTAATATGTTTGCTTAGTCCTGATTAAACAAGATAACTTGGTGGGGAAAATAAAAAGCTTTCACCAGCTCTGGAAGGGATAATCAAACTGGGGGAGCTTTCCAGCACACTTCAGTTACACAGCAAATGTGACTGTATCAGTGCAGCAGCCAGCTGAAAAAGGATCATGATTCTGGAACAGAATTCATGTGCTTTTGAGTGCAAGTCCCAAATTCTCCCTGCAGTGCAACAGGAGACTGTGCAAGAGGCTCTCGGTCTTTGTGCAGGGAGCCATTAACAGCAGGGATGTGATTTTACTGTGTGATGGGAGGGGGTGTATTCCATTGGGTTAGGATCCAAAATACACCAGGTAGTCACTTTCTGCTTCAAGAAAGCCTTTCACATTAGAATAAATGTTCAAACATGGGAGACTGAATATAATTATTCACATTAAATTCACATGTTTTTTCCTGAACTTTTTTCTCCTCACTGGAGGTGTGTGTATGTTCCAAAGCCAAGCCCTGAAGGCCTCTTTCTGTCCAAACTCCCCAAGAGTGTTTAAGCAGGGACTTTGTGGCTCATAAGTAGCTTTTTCTTCCTGGTACTCATTTTCCAGAGAGGTCAGGTAATGATTATATCATTTGCTACTTTGGGCTACATCTTTTAAAGTCACAGCCCAATGTGAAGATTATCCCATTTTCACTGATGTATATATGTACACTGAAAAAGCATGATTTTGAAGATTTCTGTGAAGTTCAGTTTCAATTTTCAAGGTTTTTTTTTTTGTATGTTTTTTGTTTTTTTTTTTTTTTTTTTTAAGAATACTGCCATGTTCTCAGAAAAAAAAAAAAAAAAAACCAAACAAAAAACAAACCCACAGTAACCCAGTGGATCTAGTTAAAAACACAGTTCTAAAACACATTTTTAGGCAGCCTCATTGCTGGCACAGTCCAGAGTCAAAGAATCAGCTGCTTGTATAGTTCAGCTGTAGATGCCAGGCCCTTCACACTACTTTAGTGCTTTGGAATAGTGTAAATATCCACCTCCAAGCAAGAGGCTGGTATCTGCATCCTCAGAGTGAAAGGATGGCAGCTGTGGTGTGTGTCCAGCATTTCTTCAAGGACAGTGTAAGGCTTCCATAGTTTGCTTCTAATGAATTAGGTAGAGTACAGAGCTGGTGTACCATGGAGCAAAATTTGTGTTGGCTGTGTTTGGAAGCTGGAATAGGTGCTCTTGTCCTGCAGCACTGGCGTATCCACTCAACCCCCAGGCCAAGTCCACGACAATAAAAACATCAAGGTTCTGAGCTGCACAAAAAAACCAAGCTGAAAGTTTTTCTTTTGTCTTTGCTCTTGAAAAAGTTGCTATCTCAACCAGTGCTGCCTTCTCTTCATGTGTAGCTCTGTATACACATAAACCTGTCTGTATACACATAAACATACACCTGTTCTGCTTTGGTATCTCTGCACTAGGGCTCAAACCTAAATGAAAGGAGATCAGTGGCACCTTGGCAGGTATGATTTCATGTAGACTGAAATAGAAAACTAGTGCCCTCATCCTTGTTGTATGTTGCATATCCCCACTGTCTTAGAAGGACATTATGAAAACTCCTTTTGTCACTTCAGTGGAGGGACCCCATTTAGAATATTACATGAAAACATTTCTTCATGGGATGCAAAGGCAACTGTCTGGCTCTGCTGGTGCTTGCTCCAGTTCCTGACTGAAGTGGAGCAAGCAAAGATGCTCTCTCCACTGACTTGGGAAGAGCTTTATACCTGTTTTGCTTGTAATGATAGTCATATTTGTTAAGTTCTCTGCTTGTTACAAGGCAGTTTTAAGACGACCTGAGTTGTAGATTCCTTTATGCTGCAAGAATTAATCATTGAGATCATATGAAACTATATATACAAATTGTACACTGAGTTAGGATAAGAAATGTGCATGCTGAATATGACTTCATTTCATTCTGTGGGGATTTAAAACTAAGCTTTGCCTGCTAGGAAAAAAGTCTCCCACGATGCCTCAGAAAACCCCAAAGTGCTGGCTGCTCTGTGGTAGCTGCCAATTCCTGGACTGGTCTCTTTTCACTGCAGGCACAAGGATGCTTATCCCTTCCTCAGTATTTATTGGTGCACAGGGAAAGATGTTCCCAGGGACAAGACTGATGCTATCCCAATGGGCTGTGGAGACACATTGGTGCTTTCTAGCCTGGGAGTCTGCCCCTACATTTGTCAAAACTGTGAAGGGATCCTACGGATTAATAATTCCAGATGGCAATGCTATGATACTGAGTAAAAACCAGCCGTTTCAATCCAAAAACCATCAGTCATCCTAAATGCACAAATCTGCTTCGCATGTTTGGTCAGTCTTCAAAGCATTTCAAAGAATCTTGAACAAGTTTTTTTGTTTTTGTAAGAAATTGTAAGAAATTTTGATCTCCCTCAATATTAAAGCCAAAATTTAAGCAGTTTTAATCCATTTCATAATTCCACAAGTTTCTTCTTTGCTTTGGAATTATATTTTTTATAGTTTTCTATTTCCATTTGGTATTTTTCCTTGACAAAATTAGTTCTAATATAAAAAATGTTGAAAGGATTTTTTGTGACAACAAAAATTTAGGGGAAAACAGCTACAATTATTGTACAGTTTGCTATAATTTTTTTCCTTAAGCAAAATTTTTTTTAGCTTCAAGTTCCTCTGAAATGTGAATTGCTTCTGCACTGAATACTATTTTTCAGCAGAAAAATGTTCTTCTCATGCATTATTTTCTGCAATATCTTGAAGGGGAAAGTGAAGAATTCTTTTCTTTGTACTACTGGTATTGGAGTTAGCAGCCAAGCCCACATTCATAGCAGGCAAACTGCTATTTGTTCCCTTTAGAACATATCGACTGTAAATGTTTATAAAGTGCAACACAGTGAGTAATTCAGATATAAGTGGAATGGAATAAGCAAAAGAAGTATTGTCTAAGGAATTATTTGTCCAGTGTAAGCTTAGAAACTATGAAAGTTTGCTTACAACCTCAGCAGAAAGGTGGAAAGGTAACATACATCTCACCTGATGCTATGAATGACTTGTTCCCTAAAAAACGCTTTTATAACTGAAGGGCAAAGAACTTAATCAAGATCTTTAAGATCCTTGAGTACCTTAGTGCAAGGACCTTAAAGAAGTGTTCATTACAGTTAAAGGGACATTTTTTCAGTAGACAGTTAACTTTTGGAAATGCCAATTTTTTCCCCATCCAAGATAGTTAATTTAGACAAAATACTTGGATTTCTGATGAGTAAATTTGGGAATAGACAAGTTCTGAAACCTCATGAGTACCTGAAGGAGACAAAACTTTAGGTAGAAGAGAATATTAAAAATTAGAAAGACCAAAAGCTTTTCTTCCAAACTGTGCTGTATATTTCCTGGAGGATCAACACTGTTTGTAAATCCTAAATTCCCAGCTTGAGATGGTGGCTGCTCCACATGAGGAAAGACTAAATTTAATAAATGTTTTCCAGTGTGAGAAATAAGGAAAGATTGGGGATTTTGTACAGGGTATTGTACAAGAAAAGTGGTAAGATTTTGTGCTCTGTTGATATTAAACCTTGCTTATCTGATAATGAAAATGGCAGCTGGAAAAATTCTAGTCTATAACTGTGCTCACAGTGGATTGGTTCTACAATAACCTTGTCATATCCAGGGCCACTGTTAAGCACCTTTACCTTATTTTATGAAGGTCATATGTCAGGGATCAGTAAACACTAACCATGGTAACATACACTTCTTTTTTTCTCTTTTGCCTCCTTGATTTTTTTTTTTTTTTAATTTTTTTTTTTTAAATATATAGAAGAATATTATAAAACATAATTTCAGGTATCCTTCCCCTCAGTCATTAAATGAACTTACACAATGTGAGCACACACACACACACACACACACACACACACACACACACAAAGGTTGGAGGCTGGAAGCATATAATCTGAACTTTATGGCACACAAGAACATTATTCTGCTTTTTTGGGCAGCTGTCGATAAGTGCTGTCTCTGGACTTCAGTGCTTTGACTGTTCTCAGAACAGCTCCTTTTTCTGTGATGTAAGCTTATCTGGATCTCCAGCTGGAGCATGCATTTGTAGCTCCTCACTGTGCTCCAGTCCTCAGTGCCTGGGTGGTCAAACTTCATGCCTGCCAGTACACAGGGACTGTGAGCAGAGATTTGGAGGCTTGCAAAGTGCAGCTCTGGGGTCTTTTGCCCAATTCAGCTACAAATTTACATAACCTCAAAACCAGAACTCATACCATGGGATCTGCAAAGAGCTGCTTGCATTTTATGTGCCTTGGAAGTCCTTGGACATAGATTGCAGTATCCTGCAGGAACCAGGTACTCACAGAGACCAATGTGACAATACACTACCAGGGGCATGTAGCTGTATGAACCGACCCTCTGTCATTTGAACCAAGCTCTGTGAACTAAAATGGCCACCTTCCCGATTTCACTGATTTGTACTCATCTGTCTTTGCAAAACAAACACATCTACACCTGTTTCTAACATTGTGTTGGGTATTTTGATAAGGTATTTGGCATAGAAGAAAAAGTATAAAGGACTCTGTGCAATTTTGTTAGAATTCTGCATCAGTTATCCTGTGAATATGACTTTTCATCTTCAAAGAATTTTACAAACATTTCTCCACCAGCAGTGATGTAATTCTAATCGCTCTAGCAGATGTTGTTTTGCTGGACCTGTGATACCATGACCCTGTATCCAGCAACCTGCTCAGCCAGAAACAGCAGTGCAAGATGTAGCAAAACTGTCGCCTCCTGATTTTGCTTTGATGGATACTACTAAAAATGAAGACAGTCTGGACAGAAGTGTATCTGTGTTTTGGGAAAAGAAGGATTGTTCAAACCCCATCTTCTAAGCTAGAAGATGAGTAGTGACCTAAAGGAATCAGGGAAACCACATGTTATTGAGGCACTAAAGTAAACATGTGTGCAAACAAATACACAAAAGTGTGATGACGAGTTAAAGCCTCTAATGTGATGCAATGGATAAAATATTTTTTTTGTTAGAAAAAACACTTAGCATTATTTTGAAAATTGTGCCAGAGTCCAGAGAGAAATTAAAGCTATTAGGCTAATTTCTAATATTTTTCCAAACATTTTACAATAGAAACAATTTCTCCCCTCAGAATCTGGCCCTATTTACCTATAAACTGGCATTACAAAAGTTGGCGAAATAAAACCAAGTGATTAGCTTCAATTAACAAAATACTAAGTGTCCTTAGCAAGATTTTGCTATGACAAATTCCACCTATAGCACTAAAAAGCATGCCCATGGGCTTTCCACTCATACAGAGAAACTCTTCTGTGCAGAAATGCACACTCACACATAACCACCAAAACAAAGTCCTTGGTGAAAAGCATTCTCTAGGGTGACCTGAAAGTATTTAAACAGCATTATGAAAAAACACAGAAATTCTTACTTGAAGTCATATTTCCTTTGTGTCAGTGCTATCACTAAAACAAGAGGGAAAACAGAAATGAAACATTGCACTATAATTTCTTCCCCACAGTCCTATTTACCAAGACTGTATATAGTATACACTGTAAATTCTCATATGTGATTATAGGCCTAGGGGAAAAAAATCTCCCCAAAAATATATGACAGGAATATTTAGTAACTCCAGTTAACTTCCTTAAACAATCATGCCTAATAGCTTACATGGGGAAGAAAACTTATGAGAATAGATTGCTAAATGATACTTTAGAATGAAGTGTGTGCTTGAGTGTTTATACATTTTTCTCTAAAATAATAACGGTGATAAGAAAACACCCCAGAGTGCTGGGCTGCACTGTCTGCTCCAAGCTGAGCTCTGGCTCTGCCAATCCCAAGGAGCAGGTTGGAAGATGTGCTACAACCCAGCACCGTTGGCTGGCCCTGGTGCCTGGGGAGGTGGTTTGCTGCTTCAGCCTTTCCAGAGCCTCTCCCACTGCCTCTCTTGGTGGAAAAGGGACTGACCCCTGGGGCTGTGGTGGAATCCTAGGCCACCCCGACCCTTCTCTACAGCCTCCTGCTGTGGTCAGTGTCCCTTGTACTGTGGAAAGGGCTTGTTCATCAGCCCCTGCAGTCCCATTCCCATTCCTGCATTCTCTTGCAGCCAGGTGTGAGTGCAAGCAGACAGTCCTTTACACATCCTCCACCCTTTAAATCCTCTTTATTGACAGGACATGGACAGAGAGAGGCTTCCCTTTAGCAGGGAGGGAGCCCCCTTGCACGTGTGTGTCCATGCTCTAGCATGGTCCTCCTGCTGGCTCCCAGGAGGACTTTGCTGCACAGCCAGGGTAGCTGCCATGGTAGGGGACACCCCTGCCACTGCCTCCTGCTGCCTCTGTCCCACACAGCTGTGCTGGAAACTTCAGAGCACAATGAGTCCATTCTCCCAATCCTCTTACCATGGTCTCTGCTTTGTCCTGTTAATGTCAGTGGGGCCAAATAGACCAACTCCAACCTCGGTCAAACAGATATTGAGGAACTGAGAACAGGGCACATTGCTATTGACCATAATTCACTTTTGACCATCATTCACTCATGTCTCAGTTAAAACCCACAAAAATCCTTTATCTAGATGCAATAAAGACAATTACTATGTGATAAATTTCATAAAACTGCATTACAGTTAGAACACTGGAGAATATCTGTGTACTTTCTGACAAAAATAAGCCACTACATGTACTCTAGAACAGTTGTCATGTTGTTACTTTTTCCCTTCAGAGAAATCTCACATCCTTAGAATAAAAGAGAGGAAAACTGAGGTTACCCCAATACTGATTGTTTTTACAATTTCAAAATAAAGTTAATGGTTTTTTAAATTGACAGGAGTTTGAAAGGTCATACTTTCTGTAGAAGGCTATGACATATACATAGTTTTCTTGTTCTGTGATCTGAGATGGCATCTTCGAGTCTGATCTCCAAGAAAATCATGGTTCAGATGCCCTTCACAGCAGTGTCTCTGGCAATACTGAATCCTTTTTACTGAGAGCTATTTTAATTTTACTTTCATTGTCTCCACTGGAATTGGAAATCTATTATAAATGAGATGTGAATCTAGACATATGAAAGAGTAAAAAAAGAATGTCTGTGGAGGATATTCCTCTGGACTCTCTGTCATATTGTGTTTTAAAATAATATAATAAATTTGCAAGCAAACAAAAGCTCACAGTAAAGTCCAGTGCACTTTGTGCCTTTGTTAAAAGCCATCCCGGAACTGAAGAAAGATAGCTAAAGGACATCTAGGTAAAAGTGGAATCCCCAAACTCTGAATATTCATTCACAGGAGAGAAGACAAAAAGGTGATTGAAGCTCATCTGGGAAGGCAGAAAAAAGTTTAGCTGTCATTATAGGTGCTGAAAGTTGAACATCTTACTTACTTTAAATAAGACACAGTTTACAAAATAAATATGCATGTATGGTTTTAAAATGCAAAAGAGAAAAATAGCAAAAGAGATGTAAGGGTTTAAAAACATTCCTACTTTGAAATGTGCAAACATTTTCTTCTTTACTGAAGTTTCCAAATGGCTCAGTCCCAGGGTCAAACAGACATAGTCTTTGATTTTTTTTTTCCTTTGGTAAATCAGAGAGAGAAAAAAAATCAATCTGGGACTTGATCAAGTCCTCCAATCTTGTAGGCAAGTGTCTTAACTACTAAGTTGTGGTAGTTGGTAAGTGGATTCTCCTTTCTCCTTTTTGACTAGAAATATGTTCTTGGCTTTCAGACACTTTTTGTCTTTATGCTCTGGCATACAGTCAGAGCATACAGGATAACAAATTATTAACAAATGTAAGATATTGAATTTTACTGCAGAATAAGACAAGGCATTTTAGCAAGTTGCCTTATTTCACCTTTAGTGCCCTTCAAAATTCAAATGAAATCTGGTATTTTCCCCAGTTCAGCTAATAAAAGATAATGTCTTGTGTCATGCAAGTCTGACTTTGCTATATTCAATCACTACTGTGACAATATGATGAAAAGTAGAAGATTTGTTCTATCTTTTAAAAGCCAAAAATATTTAATGAAAAATTCCTAAACAGAATTTTAGCTGAAATCATTGCTGGAACACAGGTAAAAAGAGAGCCTATGGGAAGATCTAGAGGTCATATATCAAGACTATGTGATAGTACATTATCTAAGAGAGTATCTAGAGAAGAAAAAAGAGGCTTAAGGCAGTTATAAGATCATTCTAGTACAACAAATGATGGATTAAAAAAGTTAAAATAGAAGAAAGAAAAGACCTACACCTTTGGAATCGAGGAAGAAGACAAAGGAAAAGCTGTAAACAACTGTTTCTAGGTGATACGAGAGACTGCTATTTTTCTGATAGAGTTGCATTTTTTGCAAAGAGAGGACAGACAGCCTCTGAAAAATTAAGTGCAGTGTTCTCACCTTGAATACTTCAAAGTCATGTGTAGCTTGTAGTAGTGGAACTTGTGATTCCTGCAGTTCAGATCTTCCTGTGTTGGTTGGTACTGGTGGGTCAAAACAATCAGCATAGAAAGATGATTAGCAAAGCTGTAGCAATTAAGAGTTCTTCTCACTTCTAGCCATCGGGCTATGGTAGTTCTCCCTCTGACACTGAAACCTCCAAATCTGGCTTTAGTAGTTGAAGACAATATTTTGTAGCATGTGGATTCAAAAGTGTTTACAGGGAAGTGTGTAGGAATAGTATTCCATACAAATAACATCTGTGATTAAGATGGAAGGTGGATAGATCACAGCAAGATACAAAGGTTAATTTGGGGGTGAATTTTTCAGCTTATGCATATCAAAGCATTGATGTATGAGTCACTGGCACAGAATGAATAATGTTTTGCATCAGAGTAATACAATGTTCTTGCTTACTGCTTTTCAAATCTGTGAATAATGCCAAATTAAATGGTTCTTCTTTATATCAGTCATTTTCTGTATTTGCTACATAACAAAGATACTGATTCTTACAGAATATATAGATGGATTTATGGAGAAGTTCATGTTTGGTTATTCTAGCAAACCATTTTCCTCAATATGCTAAATATGAGAGTGAGGGAGGGGGAGAAGAAGAAAGGAGAGAAAGAGAGAAAGAGAGAAAGAGAGAAAGAGAGAAAGAGAGAAAGAAAGAAAGAAAGAAAGAAAGAAAGAAAGAAAGAGAAATCACCTTCTCCCCCAAGATGCAGTAACAGTATTGTTAGACTACTTTCTGACAAAGCTATGCATAGAATCAGCATAAAGCTTTTTATTTCATACACTTTTTTTTTGAAACTGGTGTCTGCAAGGTCACTGGCCAGGTGTTTAACTATTCTTGCTTAGAATAGAAGCCCATTATTCATTTTTATGTTAATAGCAACTGGGAGATGAGGAGTGGTAAAAATATATTCAGTTCTTAAATTAACACCTTATGACAACTTGAATTAAAACACAATGTGAGTGTATTACATTTCACTCTAAATCCACATGGTTGGCTACAGCAGGTATTGGACCAGCAGGAATCACTACTTGTCATATTTGTGGTAACTCTCAAATTAGCTCTGACATGGAACAGCCTTTTGATCTTGACCATGTTCTACTAATTATTTAATCTTTGACAACATAGAAACATGTTTCAGCACATAACCTAAGAAAGAGCACAGTATAGGTTTTCTTGAAAAGCCTGTAAAAGTCAAGAAAGCAACCCCACACTTCTCTTAAATCCCTCTTTTCACCCTCTCTTCGTTAAAGCTGGATATAAGCCATAACTTCAAATGAAAATGGACACAAAGCTTTCCTCTTAGGCTAGAATTTATTGCATCCAATTTCAAGTATCTATGAGAAAGGTGTTTAACACTGACTTGTTCCGCTTTATTCTGCTTATAGTCAATAGGAAGAAACTAACAATTTTAGATAATTTTAGACATTTACCTTTGAATGAAGCAAATAGTCCTGTAGAGTTGCTTTTTTTGGTCCACTGGCTTGAGAGACTAGCTGGGACGTAAGAACATCTGGTAAGAGAAATCTCACCTAAGGTATCTAAGAAAGACCAGATGTATCACACCTCAGAAAAGCCTAATTCTTTCCATGGACTAAGAGCAAGCTTGGGGTTAAATGAGACGAATTCCAGCCTTGTTGTCTTCTATAAATTTGGCAGAATCTATGTCTCTGTCTGGCCAGAGAACAATGGTTACATTTTACTTACAAGTAAAGTAGAAACACTCTTTGAAATTCTGGAATTTGTGAGAATCTTACCCAGAACAGTAGGCTTCTGCCTAAAGCATCTGCTGAAGAGCCTTTGGGGGAAAGCCAAGCTCTTGTCTGGTTTGATCCACGGTGAAAATCAAGGCTACTTAATGTAGGTGAGTGCCCTAACAAATGGGTTTGTGTCTGTTTTTGGGCCTTGTTTCACTTAATATCATTGGATCAAGAAGAAAGGACCTGAATCAAGACTGAGTAGTATCTTCTGCATGAGCCTCTTGTGGAAAAATATTTGTTCACTGCAGTATCAGGTCATGTCTCTGTTGTCCCATTTAATACAGAAAATCGCTTTACAGAGTTTTGTTAAAACAGACACAGTGCCACAAAATTATTGGGTCTTGAGAACTGGCACTTTCTAATGAAAAAGTTTGATGCTGGAAGTTCCTGGACAACAGTCATAATAAACTTCTCTTACTCTCCCTTTTTTGTAGCTTTCACTAAATTTTGTGATCAAGCCTAATGTAAGTGAACAGAATGCATTTGTTTGTTTATTGTCTATACCAACATAATTTTCCACAAGGAACATTCTGGAGTTTTATACTCTGCAATAAAAAGATTTCAATTCTTGTGTTATACTTTGGCAATCAACACAAACAACTCAGTAGCAACTGATGGTTTCAAACACACTTTCCTCCCATTTGATGAATGTCTCCCCAAAGAGGCAAAAGTGGACACCAGGTTCACTTCTCTTGTCTAGCAGCTCATGCATGTTCCAGGGAGTTCTACAGCTTCTAGGACTGTCTAAATTTTGGCCAGTTTGGAAAGAGTTATCATTTTCCTGCCCTCTCTGTGTTCACCAAGACAAACTCCTCTCAGACCCTGCAGACCAAATGTATCACACAGGCAACACAGGTTCTCTTGGTTCCTGCCTCAACCTTTCCTATAGATTTGTGCTTCAGATAGGTGTGACTTTCTTACTGAACTTCCTGGAAAATTACCAGCTGGTTCTTTGCTTACTTTTAATAGGTTTTCCCCAGCAGCCATGGAAACCAATATGGGAAGGCAAGTCTCTCTCTTACAAGCAGAGACAACAATAGCAAAGAAACACACTTAAGACTGGAGAACTGGGATTAGACAAAACTCATGAAGTTCGATAAGGGAAGATGTAAATTCCTCCAGTGTGGTATAGAACAGTCCCATGCAACAGGAGAGGCTGGGGACAAGGCAACTTTGAGAAGAGAACACAGAGTCCTGGTGGATGACTTGAACTAGTGAGGGCAGAATCTCCAAACTGAGGCAATAGAATATTCTTTCCATACTTCTGAGACTACATCTGAAGGCCTATTCTGAACTTCCCAAGACAAGACTAAGCCCAAGGTACTGGAAAGAGTCCAGTATTTCACCTGGACTCACTGAGATTGATTAGCTGCTAAGTCCTTTTTGCACAAGGACTATCTGAGAAACCTCGATTTGCTCAGTCTGAAAGACAGAAGGCAAAGCCAGATTTTAATGTTGTTTTCTCTTGGGGATGCTCAACAAAGGCATAAGAAGGGATACATACACAAATTGCAAACCAGGAAAATCTTTATTGGCTATCAGGAAATAAATTTCACCATGTGGATTGTCTAACACTGGTGCAAATTGTCTAGAGAGGTTGTGAAAACTCCATCCCTGGAGATAATCAAAATTTGACAGACAAAAGCCAGGAACAACTTCATGTAACAGTATAAAACATCAAATGACCCTCTAAGGTCTCTCAAATCCTTTTTAGGAAGAAGGTCTTTAATGGACATCTTAGGAACCTAAGTTTTTGGAATTATTAGACTCATATCTACTTATTAAAAAGCTGTTTATATCACGTTGGAGGAGCCAGGAGAAGGGCAGATAAGGAATTAATGTAAATTTCTTAAAAATACCTACTTGTCATCCTCATATTCAGAAACAGTCTCTTACAGAAAAGAACTTGCTTTTTGGGAGCCTCCAATGTATTAGTCCAAAATTTTTCAGTATTTACTATTTACAATTTTCACCTAAACATTGCAATTTCCCAGTACCTAAAAGAGTTGTATGATATAAACTCATCTTTTATAGATAAAAGAGAAGGAAAAAGCCTCCAATTTTGGAAACAAAATGAGTTTTATTTGCTGTGAGTGCTTCTGGTAATGCAAGGAGATGTGACCATGAGAAAATAGAGACACGGTGGAAGATGAGGTTCAACAAATTTTTCTCAAAATTCTGGTTCTGTAGATTCTGCAGAACAAGGTACAACCCTGAGAGATGAGGAAGTTCAATGTGTAGAAATCAAATTCATTTTGCCTCAGAAGGCTTAAGGCAGTAGCAAGCAGTGCAAGGCTCAGTGTAGTGCACTTATCTTTTGTTATTAATTTTCTGTTTCCTTTGAGACACCCACATGAAAATTGTACAGCTGGTTCCTCTTGGTGTTATTTACTGCAGTTGCACATTGAATAATTTACTATTTCCCGTGACATCTTTGATATATCTCAAACATCAGTTTCTGTGCTATTCCAGAAAAAAAATCTTCTTTTACATGAGTATTGAAGAATTTACCTTTTCAAAGAAAGCATTTATGGAGAAGTTCGTGTTTGGTTATTCTAGTGAACCATTTTCTTTTTTCCTGCTTTCTAATGAGAAAATCAAGAAGAACATCTGACAAAAGAGTCACTGAATGACTTGAAGACTGTGGTAAAATATGCTGGCATTTTGCTTCCATGTTGTTTAGAATAGCTTAAACCTTAGAATCAATACAAATTGCAAATTTATTTGATACTTGATTATTTACCCCCTACTCTAGTTGTCCTATGTATCCAATGGAGACCAGGATAGACTTTTGAAAGGAAAAGAGAACGTGATCATTAAAAAAAAGAAATGTTTCGACTGTATTAGGAATCCTTCCAAATAGCCACATCATGTCTGTGAGGATATGCATTAAATTACTCTGTAGAAAGCAAATGGAAACAGAGGCCTCTCTGCATCCTTCTGCATGTGCTCAGCATGCTGACAAAGTCCTTATGTGAAAACCAGCAAGGACCTATAAAAGAATCAAGGACTTTGAATCTAAGGCAGTGAGAAAAAACTGGCTTTGCGAAGCTTTCTTATTCCTTCTGAATCAATTTAGAGCCTATGAAAGGTGCTGAACTGACAGACCAAATTCCTTTCTTAATACACAAAACAGGTGCAGAAAATGGTGATTTTTGAGCTTTCCCCACCGTACCAGTGCATTTCAGCCTTGGTTGAGGAGGACCACCTTCGGGCAGAGAGGAGAGTTCAACTTCCAAGCCTGTGCATTTTTTCCCCCCTGTGTTGACTGCCAACAAAGACACCAATTAGTGCATAGTCTCAGCATTTGAAGCAAATGAAAGCAGAGACAACAGAATAAAGGGAGAGATGTGCTTGCTCCTGGAATTCTGTTTTGACATTTATTTTGGATTTTAGAAAGGCCTACAATCGTTTGCATTATTTTAAGGAAAAAAAACAAAACAACACCCAGTCTCATTACCATTGGATATGATGATGGGGGAAATGGGCTGGAAAAATCCTGGATCTTTGCTGTGCCTTATTCTGGAATTACAAAGACTAGGGCAAATTCTTTACTGCTGTGCCATTCAGCTATTATGTTTAACAATCTAATTAGAAAGGCTATGTTGCTTTTCCCCATTATAAAAGCAAAGACAGTGCACACAAGCAAAACCAATTAGACAGCTGTAGTTTACAGAACTGGCTTGCCTCAAGGCTGGTTTCTAATGAACCCGCAGTAGATGGTTCCTATCCAGAAACAGGACAGAAGGAACACAGTGACAGTGTGCTATCCTTCTTGTAATCAGGCGCTAATGTCTGCTCTGGTCCACAGAGCTGACACTTGACCATTTCTTTCTGCAGCCATGGTGGCCACCAGCACCAGCCCCGTGACACCAACCTGGTAGATAATGCATGTCCCTTACACGTCTCAAAATCATGCTAACAGGTGGCAATAAATCTAAAATATTCCTCTAAGTTTTATGATTGCTGTTTTCTGCTCACCAGAGACTTGTTTTAACTGAAAGCAGACACAAAGCTGTACAATAACCTGCATACTTGCCATGCTTTTATTTTTCAGCATGTATGGCTCAAATTAAGGCAGAATGTATTGAGTAGATTGTTCACTCCAAGTTAGTCATCTGTTTAGTGTTTCCACAAGGCAGTTGTGGTTGTTCACAAGTCTATTAATTAAAAAGAAAACGATTAAGGAAACTACTCAGTGGGTTGATGAACCATTCAACCACTTCAAAACCAAGTAAAACATTAAAACAACCCCCTCCTCCCACATTCCTTTTCTTGAATAGCCTGATAACAGGTATTTGTTTGAACTGAACTTTATATGGCTTGTGAAAACACAAGCTCTTGTCATCACTGAATTTAAATGGGTTTTATGTACAAGAAGCTGTGTAGCACTGTCTGAGTTAGAATAGATAGGACTGTGTCAGCATTCCCATTAAAAATACCCCCATATTCACTGGGTTAGGAGTCAGTTATAAAAATCACTCCAGGATAAAATTTTGCATTTTTGACAGTAATACTTGGGTTGGAGAAAGGAAACATGGGGCTTGCGGAGAAGTCTGTATAAATTAATTTCTATTCAAAATTGCAAGTCCATGCACAGCTACATATTCATATATTTTTTCAGCTGTAGAGCTGCACAGCTATTACTATTGCTATTATTTATCTCCTCAAATATAATTTTCTCACTCATATTATTTTGAATTTCTCTGTTTGTGAGAAATAAGTGCAGAAATCTTTCCCATCCACTATTTTCACCCAGTGTTTGTCTCCTCTGCCCTTGTTTCAGTAGAGTGTGTAGGGGTTGAGGGGGTTTAAACAAGATGAGAAAAAAAGGGAAAAATAGGCATATGAGGGAGTAAAGAATACAAATATGAATTCCTATGAATTCCTATCCATACAATTTTAAATAAGACATTGAAAGTTAAAACTAAGCAAAGGGGAGTTTGAAACAGGTTTTAGTCACAACTCTACTGTAAAAATCTTGACTTTTTGGATCCATTTTTTTAAAAGTCCGCATTTTACAAGGAAGTAGAAAAAAATTTCTGACTAGCTGTCATTGTCAGAAAGCTTTCAGAATGAAATAATGAAAACTTGAATATAAAAGCCTGAGCTGAGGAAAGAATAGCAAAAATAGCAACAAAAAGGGTAAAAGCCTTTGCCTGTAGTGGTCACAATTTGCATCTTCAGTTGCTTTTTTTTAAAGAAATGACTTTCAAGGATGGTCAAATGGAGTAAATATCTAGTTATAAACTTTAATAAATTCTGCCCACACTGGCAGAGGTAGCTTAAAGTAACCCTGTGCATGAAGGCAAACACAAAAGAAAGGGTTACCTAGGCTACTGTATATTTACAAGTACTTGCCAATAATATCTCCAAATGTAGCTCAAAACCCAACCAAACAAAATAGATAATGAATACTTGTAAGGACTAGGAAAAGTGCCAAAGATAGCAGATCAAGGAATTATTCTTCATGGGAAAAAAATGTAGGATCAAATTTCTAGAACTAAAGCTAGTATGAATTCTATACTGAGTCAATTTAATTCTCCAAAGAAAGAAAGCTTTGCTGGCTGGGTGAGATAAAAAGTCAGCTTTTAAAGACCTCTTATGTTTGCAATGGTCAGCTATTGTTTGGAGTAAAACTAGGTCAATTATTGTTGGTTCAAAAAGAGGTAAAAATTATGTCTGGATTAATTCCAAAACTTTTCCCCTGCCCATTTTGTACTATGCAAATAATACAAAAGATGTGTTTTCCCACTGACTGCCGTATGTCTTCTCAAACCATGATAGTGGCATCTCCTTGTTGCCAGCCCTAGATTAAAGGAGTTCATTGCAGCTGATTTTTAAGTTAAGCCTACATATAATGGACTGTCACGATATGACGCATAAATGAAGGCACAGAACCCAGCAAGCTCGAAGGCAGGAAAAAGAGACAAAGTTTATTTACAACTTGGGTTTTATAGTTTTCCAGGGATTACCCCTGGATTGGATGGAGAAGTTACCACCTCTCCATCCACACTGGTGGGGACAAAAGTCCATCAAATGTCTCTCCTTGAGAAAGAAATGTAAGCATAGATTGTTTTCCTACAGAGTCCTTGAAAGGACTCCACTTCAACCTATAAACATACAAAAAGGACCTCAGAAAAATCAGAAGATTTTAGAAACTCTCAGAAGGCTGTAAAAATGTGGGTGACAATGGACGGAATATCTCTCTGGAGAAAGAAGTCTATGAGTTGTTGTCTCACAGTTGGTCTATATGTGTGCTCAGGTTTCAAGACCCCTATGCCAGGATGGGGATCAGAACTTGTGTTGGGACCCAGTAAAACCAAGCCAAGGTGAGAAGAAACAGGGAAAGAGGCATCTTTTTAATGACCTGCTTCAAAACATGCTTTTTAGACTGTCCTGTGTATCGATTTATTCTTTTCATGGGTTTTGTTATTTTAGCACCTTGAACATGTTGATATATCATCTGGATTATCTTGCTATTAAATAAAACTTCTTTATCTATCTCTTAAGACAGTTTTTCATTTTTGTGCAGAAAACAAATTCAGAAGCCCTGGACAAACCTCACACTAAAATCAGGAAAGCAATCTATCTCTGCAAACATGCAGTTGTGTTTATTTATCACCCTTCACATGTAACTAAGGATCAAACTGTCACCCCATACTGTGCTTATGCAGAAAGGTTTAGCACATATCCTCACCCATTTTAGGTAGACCATCCTTGCAGAGGAGTTTAAGTGTAGAGGGATCCTTGACTAAGTCAGACTGGAGAAACATTTTGTCTGTTACTCAATCTGATACAACCAGAAATAGATGCTGTAAAGAATGACAGAAGAACCCTGGTGGAGGCAGAGATCTGCCTTCACAGAGATCTCCTGATCCTATTCACTAATTGTGAGAGACTAGTTTAAGCCCTGAAGCACTAGGTTTAATATCTCTTCCAAAAGGTTTATTTTCTTTAATTATGATAACTCTGGATATCCATGATATTGATATAATATCCAATCTCTTGATGAATCTGGTGAAGCTTTTGGTCTCAACAACTTCCTTTGGCAATGAGTTCTACAATTTAATTACACGTAATATGAAAAGGTATTTCCTTTTATCTGTTTTGACTTGCCCACCTTTTAATTTCAGTGAATGCCTTGTTGTTTTTCCTTCCAGAGCCAGAGTGGAAGCCCCTGATCTGCTTTTTCTGTGCTGTTTTATATGATAACATTAATCTGTAAAATGTTTTCATTTTGTCTCTCATTCCTGCTTGTATGAGAGGAAAATCCTCTTTCCAATTTTTCTTCAAAGACCACATTTCCACTTCTGTTATTTTTCTGTGATGTCTCACCAAGTCTATCATATTGTTTTATGGAATGCAGTGTCTGGTGCTGCAAGAAGTATCTGATGTATGCTCTGTCCTTTATATATGCAAAGGCATTATAATGCTTTCTGTGCTGTTTCCATCCTCTCCTCCACAATTCTGCAGCACCTAAAAGCTGTTAGATTGTTTTAGGGAGATCATAAGCTCTTAATGTGCTGTCTGCAATGGTGTCTACATTTCCCTTCTGAACCAAGCCATTATATAGACATTAATTGTAAGATTAATTTCACTTTTGTCCTCTGATGTTCTTTACGTCTTGTGTATCAGTGATACTTGCAGTTAATTTAGAGTTAACTGTTCCTGACTGACTGAGGTGATTTTGGATGGGGTCCAGCCACCATACGTGAGGCGCTTAACTTGAGGATGAACTCTAGGCCCTTGGTGAGACAGCTCTGCCCAGATGTGAACCCAGTTTTCCTTCTTCAGCTGATGAAGAGACAACAATTATGTTAGGAAAAGGATGAAGAAAGGAATGCCTCTGAAGCAAGACCCTGAAAACAAGACAACTCTGGCTCATGCTTAAATTTAGTTGCGAATTAGGATTGTGCCTTTCTGTATACTTTGGTATGTTACCGTTTGCTCTCCATTACTGCTCTTCCATAAGTATCAAAAGTGAGCCTTAGACTAAGCTCTGGCTTCATCTTACCTGCAGCCTTGGGCTTTTTAAGAAAAAGCTAGAAACCTATGAGCAGAAACCTTTGAATTATAAAGAAATTTAATGCAGGTATTTAATGCACAAATTTGCTATTTAGGGACTCTAGAGACAGAGATGGGTGCATGCTACCCCAGGGTGCAGTGGGAGTAAGTGTGTTTTCTTCACTCTTGTCATAGAATACTTCATTGTGTGCTGTGCAAGGGTGAAAAAACAAGGGATGATAATCTGCCACTGGCCAGGAGAGTTTATTCTCTGATAGCATCTGCTATTGGAAGTCAAGATCACAACCCCATTCATCTTATTTGTTCTATATCTCCAAAGAAGTTTCCAAGGAGCTCAGTCTAATGAAGCCAAGAAGAAAGAATAAGAAGGGCAAGAAAACAGGATTATTAAGGAAGATAAGAAGAGTTAAAAGGGGTGTGTTTACAAAGCCACAGAAAGTGCACATTTTTGGTGGATTTTCATTAATTTTTTCAGAAAAGGATGTAGGAACCATTCTGCTGAGATAAATGGCATACCATTATAAGAAGACCCTGCTTGTTCTTTAACCATCTACCTACCTATTGTACTTTCTGTAATTAAAACTTTTTATTTTATAGGAAGCTACTAAACAAAGTATCAGCTCACTGTTACCATTGCCTTAAATATAATTATCTATTCTATCTATACTGTTTTATTTTGATCCTAAGGATTTATTCTCAACCATTTTTCCCTAAAGTCACACATAGGTTAACAGAACTGTAAAGCAACAGTAAAAAAAATCAATGCCTTGGAACATAAAAAAACAGCTGGTGGTGTGGAAATGTCTTGGGTGGCCTAAGATGTGGCCAGCTGTGATTTTGGAGTTGTCTGAAAATATCTGGGAAGTTATGATGAACCTGTTTCTGGACAGATCTGGTGAGACTGCCTTTTCATGTTCTTTATGCCACTGGCACATGAATGTCAGCATCTGTAATTGGAACCATTGCACAACATTTTGAGTGAAATTCTGAACCCAGAACCTTTGGAAACAGATGGCTTTCATCATGTTCGCCATGTCATATTTCAGTAGTGGGTATGCCTGCTTATGCAATATACTAAATTAGAAAAAAGTCTTTACTCATTTACTGGTTTAGTAATAATTAGGAAAATAATGAAGAAGAAAGGAAATGTATCTCTGTTGAAAATATATTTGAATCTGGTCACTAGAGAATACTTTTTCAGGTTTTTGATGATATGTCACCTCCAGTTTACTTCCAGTTGTATCAGTTCACTTGACTTTTGAATATGTAGGTGCTGTCTTCCATTTTATACACACACATGCCCAAGCAGACAGGTTGTTGCTTTAAAATGTCAGCTCTGTGAAGCATCACTTGAAAAATCCTCATGAATTTAACTAAGTTGGAGAAATTTGTGAAAAAATATAAGGTCAAAAGAGCCTTATATGACAGATCCTTGTTTGCCTGCTTCAGAATGCTTCAAAGGACTTACTTATTTGCTTACCACCAAGGCCAAGAATATGTGTCAAAACTGCTTAAGATAGGGATCAGTTTTAATAAATAGGACCTCAGACCTTCCAAGGTGTTTAGGTCTGGGAACACTTACAGTACATCTGTTATTATTTTGGTTCAGCTGAGTTTATTGCTTTAATCAGCAACATTTCAAGAGAGCTGGTATAAAAAAATAGAAATACTAACTTGTTTTCCATGTTTACATTTCTGCCATTATTTAATTTTTTTTTATCATGGCTAAAGATATTAGATGTCTTGAGTTGAGGCAAAGAAGCCCCAGAAGGCAGAGAAAAGTCTATAAGTCCTTGTCAATGAGCTTGTGGAACTCCTAAAAGCATTTAACTGGGGAAGCAAAAGCTACAGGAAAGTTTAGAGGATTATAGAACAATACAAAACACAACCTGTTCAACTAACTGGATATAGCCTGTCATGATGTCTTGCTCACAGTCACTTATGTACCCAAACTGTGAAAAACAGATCCGATGACAGCAATTCAGGGTAACATCCACACAGTATGAATCAGGTGGTAAAAAGTGAAACATAAAGAACTCAGTTTAACCTTCCCACAGGAAACAATCTTTCCTATGAATGGTGTGGAAACAAGGCAGCCTGAACGTTATGTGCCATTGCATGTTAACCATTTTCTTTCCCTCACAAAGAATCCACATATTGATTAATTTCTCTCACCACTAAAACTGTGAATGGGGAGTTTGGAGTGAATGCACTTTTCTCGGTTTCTAACACTTGATTGCTGCTGTGGTTATCACTCTAGAGTGTTTTCTTAAAAGAGAAACTCTAGTAAGAATTTCAATGTGTTAAAGATACTGAACTTATTAGTCAATCATCCTGGAAGCTCAGAGTCACAGAAAAGAGTTTCATCCATTCTTCTACTCATGGAACTACCTTTTTTTAAGCAATAGAGTCTAACTCAAGTACTGGAATGACAAATGAAGTTAGTAATAAAAATGGGAAGGCATATGCCATCTTCTAAGGAGAAAATTAGGACGTTTGAACACAGAAGCACTTTGTGACCATAATATCTCCAAGCAGTAGCAAATCTGGGCTTTCCTGTTTGTTCATGAACAAAAGCATGTTATAATCCTTGTCATAGTGACTTCAGTATTTTCTAAGGCCTTTTGGCCTCTGGTGGTCAACTTATTGCATGCTAAGCTCCAGAGTATCTTGTTGGATAAAATGATCTGGGATTACTTATTCTTTTAAAACATAATAATAATAATAATTATTATTATTATTATTGATGATGATGACGATGATGATGTCCTCTCCAATTTACCCCCTCAGAAAAAACAGACCAAAAGAGTGATGAAGACTGGAGTTTATAGTATCCATGTGACTAGCTGGCCCATTGAGATGCTTTAATGATGTGATGACTGTTAATAAAAGGTTTCCTTTATTCCTTATGGACTGATAAGTATGTTCAGGATTGTTTTTCTACCATGTGCAGTCCTATCTATCTTTTTACTTTTTTGTTAAAATGCACCAGTGAACTGTGAGGATGCTTTTTGTTTGTGCAAGAGAGGAGTTCAAGGGGGCTGTCTGAAGTCACCAGATAATTATGGTGTGTTAAGCCTGGTGGTTGTCTGTCTTATTCTCTGGGGGTGTTATGAAACATTAAACTTTTTATCATATTAATACACTTTAATTGTTCATCTCCTTGGTAGAATGGACAAAAGACTGCAAGTTTCATCAGAGTTGGAAAGAATTTCTTATGTCTTCAATGTTCAGTCTAGCAACTACCTGTGTGAACTCATCACTACTCTGTGGGAATGGATGTTAAAATATTCTACAGATTTGCCTATGAGTGTATGAAAATTGTTAAGAGACTGCCAGGGCAAGAAATCCTGTTGGAAAAGGAATGTTTTTTAATCTGGGCAATAGGGCAAAGGTTGATCAACCCTTGGTTGCATTAGTTCTTCTCCAGATGGATTATGCACACAGCCAGAAGACTCAGTTAAGAAAAACTCATGCCAAAAATAAGAATAAAAATTGAAAGAGACAGGAAAGGCCTGAGGATCTGGTGAAGATTGTAGGGCAGGCAAGCAAAAAAGGTCGGGTACATGTAGTGTATGTAATGGGTCTAGAAAAAAGATGGGAACTTCATTTCTTCCTGCCAATTCCTAGCTGCTGTCATAGCACATTTGTGCTTCTGACAGGAATGGTAATTTAAAGCAAATAACTTATGCTGGAAGATCAGATCAGCATGTCACTAGTTTGGGAGTGGCACGTTGCAAATTTGGCCTGAAACTCCCTTTTCACGTTTCCTGTGTTGTGTAATATGCTTTGTAGTCCTAGCCAAAGATCTAGGATGCTACATCAAGAAACCATACTGATTCGTATCAGGGTTCATGAATGCAGACATATTTTTTATGTATATGTTCCCTATAAATGAGTCAGTCATATACTTCCTTCTAGTTGTGCAATAGTGCTCTCACAGCTTGCTCCCAATTCTATGCACATTTGTAACATGTTTGCTAGTACCTATATTGAACACTCTGCTTGAAAAGCACAATGTAAAATCAACAAGATTCTTGATTGGACTTAAGGTTTTGGTGGTACAATTGCAGATCAGAAGGTAGTAAGTACAGGAGAGTGGCACTCAATGTATCTTCTCTGCTTTTATTTTCACTGCAGTGATGTCAAGACAAGGTGTGCTCTTTATCCTGGGGTTTCTGATGTTAACTTTTTACTGTATTATACATATAACCTCCCTTTCCTTATTTTCTACTTGGAACAGTTGTACATACTACAAAAGTAAGGAAGAAAACTCCTGTAAGACCAAAACTGCTGAAGAGAGATTCTCCAAGAGATATTTCTCATCATTGAAGTGTCTATGAGCTACTAAATTACTATAAAATTATTGCTAATTTGACTTCCTCTACAGAAACCAGCCATTCTAGCCTTTGAAAATTTCAAGAAGGCCTTGAATAGATTAACATGCAATAATTCAGCTGAAAGCAATAGGTTAATTAATCTTATTTTAAAAACAGTGAAACCAGAATTTAATTAAAGTATAAACAACGGTCTGTATTGTTATTGACAACATTAGAAAAAAGGATCTTAGAAATTCTTTGTGTAATGTTTTTCACCTGACTGCCCTTGGAGGAGAGAGGGGTTTTCCAGCAGATCATATTACCCAACTAACCTTTCTTTCACTTTTAAGCAAAATGTATTCTTTGCTTCTTCCAGTGCAGTGCAGCTGGACAAACTGGCTCTAGTCAAAAGCTGTCAGAGCTGTGTTTACCGGGGAGGTACCTGTTACCAGGAGGCTGCTAGACACGAAACGCTGAGGAGAGTGGCTGGAGCCCCTGAAGCAACCAGAACGTGGTGTGCCTGAGAGCATTGGGAGATGACCTGGAAAGTCAGAAGGCAGAAAAAAATGTCAGTCAGTGAGAAATGATTAACAGCTTGTCCAGTTTATGCCAAGGACAGAGGGTTCTCTCAAACATTCTTGTGCAGTCCTGGCTGTCAGCTGAAACATTCTGAGGACCAGGAGCAATCCAGTGTATGGGCCTGGTCCAGAACTAGCTAAGCTGAGCAAAAAGGTTCTGGAGGCTAGGATTGGGCCCCTATTAAAGGGGCTTTGTGTTTTTGTGTTTTTCCAGGTTGATCTTGTTATTCCTGTTCTTCATAAAAAAACCAAAACCAAACAAAACAGAAAAAGGGAGAAAAAGAAATATATGCCAAATAGGCAAATAGGTGTGGCAAAAAAAAAAAAAAAAAAAAAAAAAAAAAAAAAAAAAAAAAAAAAAAAATCTGGAATTTATAAGCCTGAGGGGGAAAAAGAATCTTGCCAAGTTATCTTCCTACCTCATCATTGAATTATTGCATAAATATGTATCTTCTAATTTAGTATAACCTCCAAATACTTACGAATGCAACAAAAGTTGAATTTAAACAAAAAAACTTACAGTAGTGAAAATAACATATGACCAGTCATGAGATTGACAATAGATTTTATATTTGGCTCCTTTCTTTGTGGTAGCTGAGTAAGCCAACTCAGATTAGCAGAGTATGTTATGCATATTACCTGAAATGGTTTTCTGGCTCACATCAAAACCTGTGAGGGAAAAACTGCAAGTGACTCTTGTTGTTGTTCACGTGGAAAAGTGGGGTTTTCAGTAAAGATATAAATGGAATTGTGGAAAGGTTGAATTCCCCAGTGTCTTACTAATGATGATGTTTTGAAACTGCAAGTAAGAAATCAGCCTTAGGGACTTTCTACAGCAAAAACATGTCATTATATGCAAGAAAGGGTATGTTCTCATAGACTATTTTTTCTCTGTTACAGGTGTTGACATCACTTGTTTGTTTACAATCTATTGTTTCAAGGTACGAGGAAAAATTAATTAATAACAATAAAAATGAAATATTGTCATCAAAGCACCATCACCACTTTTCAAATTAATCTACTGCACAGCAATGAAACCAAGGAATAGATAAAGTCCTTGACTTCTTGAACTAAACTGTAATTCCTATGACTGAGTCCCTGGCTATGTGGTTGCAAACAACATTTTGGTCTCAGTATAACCTGTAACAACCAACGAAGTGTTACTGACGCAACAATGATTCAGAGAGTGGGACAACAGGCATGAAAACCCATTCACTCCTAGACCTTGAGGGACTATAGTAAGCAGAGCTACTGCGTAAGTAAACACAAAAACATGGCAAACTTCCTGCCAATGTTGTAAAACCTAAATCATGATTCAGTTCTGTTACACCTGTAGCTCTTTTGTTTGCATTCCTGGAGAAATTGCTTGACCGGTTGTTGTTAACACAGCTCCCAGGAAGAGGCTTTATTTGGACATGGAGGAAAGGAAATAAGATTTCTTGTACAGATGGCTTTGGCCATAGTGTCCCAGGCTGAGAGCTAGCCGTGACTTGACTTGGTGCCAAGACTGGTGGAAAGCAAGCAGGATAGAGCTCAGCCTGATCATCTATAGCTAAGTGACCATGCAGCACAAACTACACCTATGAGAAAAGGTGATGCAGGTTTGCAAATGGCACTTCCCGCAATTACTTTAAGCCTGATCTCTTTTGCAAAGAAGGTAATTGGAGGGGGAAAAGTGCACATGCTTGAGATTTAAACATATGGGGCCTAAAAGTTTTGTAGAGCACATTACAAAGAAAAATAAGATTTTTTTTCTATTCACCACAGTGAAGGTTAAAAAAAAAAATTGTGTGTATGATATGTCCTAGAATAGATTTTATGTGCATGGTCAGGCTAAACTCAGAGAAAACAATGAGGCAAAAATTTGTTTATATTGACTGGTATTTTAACTGCTCCAATCCTCACAAAATGAAGTTCTTCAAGTGAATTCATCCAAGTTCTCCAGTAATGATGGAAGCCACATTTGTGAATTCTTCTGCTAAGGGAGTCATATTTTAACCCTGGCTTCACTGATAATTGACCAGGGCAAGTAGGTAAAACAATATATACAACACCAATATTATAATTCTCTCTATACATAAATGCAATGTGTGCTGTTCAACAGGGTTTCTGACACCTATAATGTGTGATGTGACAGTGCACCCTCAAAAAATTCACACATGGTACCAAACTGGGCGGAGTTGGGTTGCTCTTCAGTGGGATCCTGACATTTTGGAGAAAGAGACATGAGAAGAACATCATGAGGTCATCAAAAAAATTCTAAGACTTGTATCTGGGGGAGAATAAGCCCGATAAGCAACAGTTAAGGCTGGGGACCAGCTGCTCAGTTTTGCAGAAAAAGACTTGGGTGTCGTGGTGGACAACAAATTCATTGAGGCCTTGCAGCATTGAAAGCCAACAATAACCTGAGCAGCATTAGTAAAACCACAGCCAGCAGGCTGAGTGACTTGGAATGTTTGAGATGCCATTTGGAGGGTGGTGTCTGAGTTCTCCAGCACAGGAAAGGTTGCAGTTAAACAGAGTCCTTTGGATGTCACCTCAATGGGAGGAGGCTGTAGAAAGGACATCCAGTTTGTGGCTGTGGGAAAAGTGTTTTTTTCAGGCTTCAGAAGTGAAGGCAAAAGGGAGGCCTCACTGCTACCTTCAATTACATCTAGATGTAGCTGGGACTTTCTTGGAGTTGCACAGTGAGAAAATGAAGCACAACAGACGAGTTACGGCACAGAGAAATTCCAGTTGGATATTAACAAAATATCACCATGATGGAGGTCAAACATTGCCCTGGGTGTGAACCCCCTTTTTTTTGACAATGTTCAGGACTCAACTGGACAGCTCTGCAATCTGATCTATATAACCCTATTTAGAGGAAGGATCAGACATTCTCTGGATGTGTCTTCCAATACAATTTTTTGTGATGTAGTATAGAGATCATATACTTAATCTGTTAGTTAAAATGGAGTTAAGATTAAGAAGTCACCCATGGAACACAAAAATTAAAGACTTGTGGCATATAACTTATACTCAGTAAGAGCTATACTAAGCTCATTTCAATGTATATCAGTTTACAAAACCAGCCTTTAATAATAATGGTAGTGTTAATGTCATTTACACGAGATATAGGGTATGTCTATTCTTGTTTCACTTCTGAGCGAACTCCTGTGATTAGCTAGAAAACTGAAATATTTGGTAAACAGAAGCACAGCCCAGCTCTCTTGCAGGAGTCAGCTGATCACTGCAAGACAAGACTCTTAACTGTCAAAATTTATGTTTCCACAACAATTTATTTCTCATTTCATTTCAGCAGGTAAGTACGTGTTTAGTAAACTTCACTTTCACTGAAATCCAGACCCCTGTTTGTGATAGCAAATTAAAAAACACTTGCAAGTACACTTTTTCTTTAGAAAGAACATGCTGTTTGCATTTGCACACAGAACTCAGCACTACAGGGTTCAGCAAGTGAGCAGTGCCTTTGCTGCATTCCAAGTGATAACCTGATTAACGAGAGAAAAGAGAAGTGAATGGAAAATTTTATAATATATCAGCAAGATATACAATATTTTTTGTCTACAGCTGACTTGACAACAACCAGTGAGCAGTCCCGAATGAGTGAGCTATGTTACTGTAACTTCTATAAGTAATAAAGAGAATGAAAATTAATTATGCAGATCGGACTTACCGTGTTGACATGTTATCAAGTGTAAATAGTAAGGCTGCTGGCCAGAGGCTTTGACTTTAGATCTAGATCTAGATAATTCCAACCTTTTAAAATAGGCTTTTATTCTCATGTAGAGATGCTTTCCTATAAGTCTTCTGGCTCTGGTCTAGAAAGAATCAGAAATGAGACACACAAGAGAAAATAATGTCCTGAACCCTCCAAAGTATCAGATGAAGACTGGTTTCAGAAGAGATTAAAAGACACATGAATTTTCCATGTATGGATGATCAAGACACCAGATGGGGGTTTCATTTTTCTAGGGTGAATCTAAAGGAATGTTTCCTAAATGTAGATTGCATACTGAATATAAAACCAGGCCCTGAGTAAGATGTGTTATAGATATGTAAAAGGAATGCAATATATCTTGGAAATATAAGGCCAAGACAGTCTCTCAATGATTCAATCATGTGCAAAGCCCTAAGTGAAAACCAAACAATTGGGAAGCATTAATATGTCTGGCACTGCAGTTGTTAACATGCAAGTTGGGAGCCAGACTAGGATTTCTCTGTTGCAGATACACAAGTTGTTACTCTGCTTCTCCAATCTTACCCTTATTCCAGCTCTTGTCCTGTCGTTGCCAAAAGTATTCCCGGTCTGTTCTGCCACCCCTTTTCATAAAGCAGCCATGTGAAGGAGGACTCCTGCTTTTCAAGGTTCTGTCATGATTTTGATGACTTGTCAATTCTGCTTCACATAGAAAATGTGTACGTATCCTTGTCGAACACCAGACTTTGTGAACACTTTATCTATTTTTAATCTTTATGTCAGACTCAAATCCCAATGAGTGTTTCTAGATATTTTTATGTCTGGCTAGTTTTATTTGCCTATATGCAAAGAGCTCCTTATGGTCCAGGCCAAATTTGAATCCAGGGAAGGAATTTAGTGATGGGCAGTCTTGTAGAGCACCTCGTGAGATCACCACTTACATGACAAGAAAATCTGGAAGCTGGCAAAGAGATGATAAAGAGAAGTTTGAAACAGGACATGGAAGTCCATTGAGTTGACAGAAGTATTATGATTGGAGAGTTAGCAATCAAGCTAGCAGAGCAGGATAAATTGGGAGAGTAAGGGTCCTTGATTTTAGGAAAAGCCATATCAACTCAGATAGTAACTGAAGAGTGAGATGAAGGAAAGGAGTGGGTGTAGATGCCCATTTTGTCCCTATGTGTGTGGTGTTTCTCCATGAAAGAATGCTTGGTATCTGCTGCTCCCTGGAGTTTATGTGCCTGCTCCATATATGTGTGAATATAAAGCATTTCTTCAATTTTGAGGCCCTGGCATGGATTGGACATAAAGATCCCACTTCACTAGTAAGGTGGTAATCAAAGATCAGAAAAGCAGGGAGGTCCAAGAATCAGGCAGAAGACAGCACATCAACCTGCTTTGGTAAGTCCAATACTGTAAGTGTTCAGCATAGAAAGCCTAGCCTCCATGCCTGAATGGTACTGGAGGACTGAAGTAGGGGAATGTGAGAATGATAAAAAACCCAAAAAAGCCTTTTAGAGTTGGACGTATGTGGAGTCAAAATTGCACTGTCATATGTCAAAATTGCTGGTTCCATATGATCTGGAGCCGCAATGAGAGGTAGGTTTAGGTGAAAGTGCTGGAGTCCTGTCAGTCATGCTGATGAAACTACTCCTGCCAGCAAGGATATCAAATTTTATTTGGAATGACAAACAGATTAGGAAAGATCCACTTTTGCACTTGTCAGTGCAGTGCAGGACACATGGAAATCACACACTGGAAGAGAAAGTGAGGAACAAGACATATCCTTGGAAAAGACATATAAAAGAAGATGGTGATAAAGATGATGATGACCCTCTCAATTACCTGAATTAATAGGGACACAAAAATGACCCTAAGGAATAGATGGTGAATTTTTCATTTTGATTTATCTATCTAGGAAATAAGTCCATAGGAATATGTTGATAGCTGAGAGGTAGGATAAATGCAGTGATTGAGAAAACTCAGTGCCTACCATTCCCAAAGGAAATCAGAGTGGAGGCAGAGGATGTCAGCACTCTGATGAAGGAAAGGAGGCAAAGAAGTGTGAGAGCTGCTGTTATGCTTACAGTAGCTGCCACTGGACAGAAAATATTACCCAAAGAGGTGTGATTCAGCTTCTGGGGAAATTTGTGAGAAAAAGCTCTATATTTTCCTCCAGGCTATGGCTTTGGGTTAGCCAGCCACTCTGTGATGGAACCTAATCTGGCCAGGGAACAATGTGCAGCAGCTGGAAACAAGAAGCAATTGTGAATAAAGGGTGTGTGGCTTTCAATTCAGACAGGGATACCACAGTACCAGGATGCTCTGCAGATTAAAGCATTTATTTTGCAGCCACTCAAATGTGACAGAAATAGAGATCTGATCTGAACTTTTCCTCCAGGATATCTGTACTGCAGAATTATCTGAAAGCAGACTTCTGCAATGTGTTTGGGAATGGACCTGTACACATTCCTAAAGCTGAAATTCTGACTTCCACCCAGGGTATGTGAACCTCTTGGTATATATCAGGTTTGTTCAGGTTAGGGACTTCCCTGTTATTTTCACAGTGAATAAAGCAAAATGAATTATAAGGATACTAAGAGTTAAATCTCATTAAAATCTGAATTCACATTCCCTGCTCAAACTCTTCCTACAGCTTTAACTTTCTGGAGCTAGCTGGCTATCCCATGCCAGTCAGACGCTTTCCAACATGAGTCACTATGGTTTCCAAATTTTTTTCCCAAATAAAAATGAAAAATTCCAAATGTCTTACAGTTTTTTCTATAGAAAAAAGGGACAGACCATCAAGTGCATATAGTGGAAGAATTGTTTTCTATTTCCTTTTACATCCCTAGTCTAGACAAGAGGTACTATGATGAACCTTTCCTTTGCTGCCAATACCAACAGCACTTAGTGGTCTTGTTACCTCACGCCTGGCTAATTCCCAAGGACAGTCATAGCTAACGAGTAGCCCTTTCAATGGCCATTCCAGCAATTCATTTGGGCTACCCTTTCAAACAGCAAGGAGAATTCTTGAGAGAGAAGGTCTTTTGTACTGGGCAATGTTTCACTCACTGCGTTTAAACGAGAAGGGCAGTCAGGTTGTAAAGATTCATATAAATGAGAGCATTGTGCACTGGAAAGGAGATTGGTATGTTTGATCTCAGCTGTTATTGATTTACCTTTTCCACATGATAACATTCATTAGGCAGGGTAAGTAAAGGCTGGGGTGTTCCATTTCAATTATCTATGGTTAAAATACAGACATTACACTGGGTGGAGTGTCAGTCTAGTTTCAGTGGGCTGAAGTGTGAAAACATTTTCCTACCAAGTCATTACATAGGATGACATGACTTTTTCAAATCCTTTCCTGTCTCCTCCCCATCCACCCCACCCCTTTTTATGTTTTTATGTATTTTTCATTGTTTTTGAATATTTGTGTTTCTGGTCAAGGGAGCTATTCTGACACTTGAAATTTCCTGGTATTTTCACTGCTGCTGTTACTTTCTTGTCATGTGTGAAGCACAACAGTGCTGGTGACCAGTCTCCTTGCCTGACACCTGGCTTGTATCAGTGTTCCAAAAGGCTCATGGATTTATTAGAGCAACCTCCTGTACCTAGCAGGTGAAACTACAATGAGAAGAGGTTGGACCAGGGGACCTCCAGGAATGCCTTCCCATCTCAGTCCTTGGACTGCAAAGGAGCCAATCTCCTCTCCTTCCCCACGGTGCAGTTACAGTATAAGGCTCTTGTACCGTGTTGTTCCAGAGAACTAAGTATGCTCAAAACACAATTCTCTTATTTTAAAGGAAAACTAAAAGTAACAACAACAACAAAAAGAACAAAATATAAGATCACCTCAAGAGTAATTTCTTTCTCACTATTGGCTTCAGAGGAGCCTAGAGTGACTTACTCAGGCTTAGGCATGTAAATGGAAATTTCCAGACCTAAGTGAGATGAACACTGCCCCAAATATTTAGATTTTTCAATTGAATGAATGAATGTCTCTCCAAAGATTCTTTCCTTCCATTGAGTAATGTTTTAAAAACATTAAGAAATTCCCATAACAAAACTCAAGCACTTTACATTAGATGTATCTGTTTAAAACACATTTTCTTTTTACTTATCTCTGCCAGAATGCCAGTATCCTTAATTTGCTTGCACATATCTGCAGGCAAATTTCTGAAAAGATGACATTAATTTTAGCTTCCTTTATTTTAAGACCTGCTTAATGTCCACAGCTCCTGCTAGTCCGTGTTGAAGACATGAATAGAAGTTCAATAGAACATGGTTTCACCAATTTAAAAAGTGTTTAAATACTTGACAATGTTGACTTTTTATGTCCATCATATATCCAAATTACTTTGGTATCGTGGAGATGACCTTAGCTATTGACATCAGCTTAAAAACTTGAATAGAAATGCATTTCATTGAACCTGTGGAAAGCAAGCTCTGTGTGCTGCATGATGTAGCTGGCATATGAAAGTGATAAAATAATAGTGGATTATAAAACACTACAAGTGATGAATTATAATTTGACTTGTACTTGGAGCTGCAGGTACTGAAAGCACAATGTTTTCTTGATTATTTTCCCAGATAGAGAAATGGAAAAGCTTATAATAAGGATTAGCACCAATAAAAAGTCCCAATCTTATCTGAACGTACTTTATAAAAAAAGCAACATGTTTTCCTTGTCTGGACATGAGGCAGGAGCTCACAGACATTCCATGCCAGGCTCCTTTTCTTATGCATTTATTCTGGTACTTTCTTTTCTCCTTGATCTTGTCACTGTGGTAGAGACCTGGAGGCACCAATTTCTTCCTCTGTTCTTCTAATTCATTAGGCAGAGCCAGGCAACAGCAACCTGTCTATGACAAAAAGATTTAAATTATGTGCAAGGGCACGGAGGGGATGTTCCAGGTATCTCTCCAGTGAGCAAGCACATAATATATTTGCCCTTTAAGATGGCTCTTCCACTCATAGCACCCCACACGGTTCAAAAAGTTTTGGACAGGGAGAGACATTCCCTGAGTCATCTCAGGCCATATAATCCAGACATTTCTGGGTCAGGTACATGCAGCCACATATCTCTGTCTAAGCCAGAGGTATTATTTAATAGACATAAAATGGGTGACTGTTGCAACCACAGGCATATTCTAATAATGTTGACTATTGTGCACCTGATTTCTAATAACTTTTTTTTTAACTTTTATAAATCTTATTTCTTTATGGCGTTTTCTGCTTGATCAAATTTCTCATGAGCAGCGATGTTTTCATGGGAGAATACTTAAAATACAAATAACATCACGTCTTTCAAAGTCAATGAGGACTGGTCTTCAAAAAACATGACGTATTCTGGAAGATATTTTAAATTCTTTTTTATTAAAAAAAATACAGGAGAAAGGTAATGGTATTATTTTTAGTATTTACCATGTAGTTTCAGTATTTACCATGTGTGGCAACTATACCATGTACCATCATGAAATATGTCCAGCTGATGAGGAAAATTAGATTGTTGGAAGAAATGGCTAAAATAAGAGTGATTTAATTGATGAGGACAGGCATTTATAGAAGATGGTAAGGGTTTTGCTTGAGAAACCTACACTATTAGGAGAATAAAATCTCCTAATATTACATATTTAATACTTTTATTGGTGGTACATGGCACATACATTGTTTGGCACTGACAGTGAGCAGATCTGAGCAGGGCTGGACATGTTCAGGTCTTGGTGTTTTTCCTTAGAAACCTTAGCTCTGTGTTTTTGTCTGAGTTTGGGTGCTACAGCTGTTTAGGGAGAACATCAAGGAGAAAGTTTTGCAATCCTGTTGCCAATGAAGATTTTTGACCTTGCTACCTAAAAAGCAGGACAAGCCTGGGATGGTGAAGAGCTGGAGACATGTCCCTGCTCCACCCCAATGAGGTAAGACAGTTTTCCAATGGCTTGGACTGGTAGATTGGAAAGATGACTTGTTCTTTTGTGTATTTGTTTTTCAAAAGGGCCAATCCTTTTCCAGCCTTGTCCTTGTCCTTTTAGACCTCTGGTGTGTTTAACTCACATACTGAATTGTTTTCATCTGTGCTGGGCAAGATGTGTTTGCCATGCAGATGGTACCTGTGTGGTACCTACAGGTTTTGCAGCCAGGTGAGTCTCCTGCACTCAGCTGCTCTATGAGGTGAAACAGCTTTAGTGTGCCCAGTGCTTTGTCTGCAGTGCATGGCAGAGTCAGGCAGGGTTTGGCTGGGGAGCTTTTTATTTTTGTTGAGCCTCTGTCACATATGTTTTGCAACTGTCTTTCTGGCCTTCCTCCCCCTTTTCCAGTATGTACTTTAGTGGAAGTCTTGGCACATCCTGACAATGTGATGGTGCTTATTACTCATGAATGTATTGTCTCACTTTTGATTGAATGTCAGCACTTCTTTGATCATGTTCCTTCTGCCTGAATTAATTAGGGCAGGAGTGACACACTCCTCCATGGGCCTTGGCTGGCCTTTAGCCCTGTGTCTTTGCAAGGAGGTTTATTATGCAATGGAATGGGCATTAAGTCATGAGGAACTGGAAGAATGCAGTGAGAGGAGATCAAGATCTTACTGCTCCTGTGAGCAGAGCTCTTCTTATCAGACTACATCAGAGATATATTTGGGCCTGGTTTACTTAAAGTATATCTTAGTTTTGCCCCTTTGGGCCATGCAAAGGGAAAATTTTCCATATTTCTTCTGTGTTCCATGCTGTACTGGCTACTGGTTTTGTTTTTGAGTGTCTTGCTTGCTCTATCCAGATTTTCTCTTACTCTGTATTTATTTTTACTGTCCAGCAAAGACCAGACCATGCACAAACTCCAGCAGTTCTCCTGATGTGTGGAATCAGATTTCAGGCTTGTGTCATGCTCATTTCTTTACTGTGGAATATAAAGTCACAGGGAGAAACAGAAGAAAAATGACTGGATGGGACAAGGCCTTTCCCTTTCTACAGTCATTTTTATCTGTTCATATTTATTTTTTCCCCCTTTAGGAACTTCCAGTGTAGGTTTATAAACAGCTGTGGTGTATTCTTGAAAATTTTATATTAGATCAGGGAAAACTACCTGTTTTGAAAAGCTGTCAGTGTAAATTACTTCTCACTAGCATTGCTGTATGTTGAATTTAGTTCAGACAGTAAACTTGTATATATGTCTAGTATCAATTTATTAAACAGTGAGTTCCTGAGCATGGACTTTTTTTTTTTTTTACATAAGCAACTGGGTTTGAAGTGGTTATTTTTCTGAAATTTCTGCTTTTCTTCTTTACCATATGTTTTCTGTAATTTTGTGGTTTAAAGAATCTTACAAATCAAACCTAGCCTTTCCTTGTTTCAGATTTCTCTAGTGGTGAAGAAAAAACATGTGTACGAATATGCTGGTCCAGATCTGTTCATAGGCAGGGTTATGGCAGAGATGGTGGGGGAAGGAAGTGCTGTGATCCTTTGGATCTGTCACTGGTACATAAAGGTAGACAGTATCCTTGTGTTTCCAGATTCAGGTGAGCTTGCTTCTTGCCATTGCATGGTTCCTCTGAACTGGGAACATCCAGGAAAGGATGTCCCACATGTCCTGGCCCTCCCATACTTCTAGAAAAACACGTATTTTTGTTTTTGTGATAATAAAGCCAGGCAGTGGGAAAAAGGCAGTCATAGTCCTAATCCATGATCAAAAATAATAATAAAAAATATTGGCAAAAATCAACACCAGAGTAAATCTGGTGAAGAAAGCTTGTTGTAAATCTGCTCTGGGTAAAATATTTTGATGAGTCTATTTCTCTAACTTTTCCTTTGTTAAATTTATTAAGATATTTTTAGATTTTTTTTCAGCTATAGAAGGTTAGTATCAAATTACTGCAGAATGGGGACATTCCTGACTCCAGATGTTCTTTTCTGCCCTTCATCTCCATCATCTCTAATGTCATGTCACAATCACAGAAATTGCCAGAACCTGATTTCTCTTTCCTCTTCATCTCTGCAAATACTTGTTCATGCTTTAATCAATTTGGATCTCATCTCTCCAAGCACCTGCTACTGTGTCTTTCCTGTCTTTCTTTCAAATCATGTTCTGCAATGAAACAAGTTCAACAATGTGAAGAAAACAAAAAAGAAATAAAGTCCAGACTTGTGTTTGGTATAAATGAATGAAACTTCAGTGATCCCACTGTTGTCAATAGAATGATGCTGATTTTACACCAATCTAGAGAGTCTGTCCTGGCATATGCTATAATTCTTCTTTGCTTCATGGAAGCCCTTCCTATTTGATATTAGCAAATTAAAAAAAAAATAAATTGATCACATCTAGTCAGTGAATGATGACTATGTATTCACCTAGAAACAGGTTTAGTACCATATGGAAAAAAACAATATCTACTGCTTATTATTTCAAAATTGCTTGTTTGCTCCTGCTTGAACAGTTTTAAGTCATGACCCAGAGCAAACTGACTACTACCCATAAATAACTAATAGCTAGTATTCTGTGTGCATGATGAAAATAGATTTGTATAAATTACGGGACAATTAAATATGGCAAATTCTCACAATTAAGTAGATGCTTGCCAGTGATTCACTGACAGAAAAAAACCAACCAGCTGATCCCTTCAGATACTTTATTCACAATGACTGGTTTTTTTTTCCAGTTCTCTCAGAGAAAGCGTGACTGCTAAAAAAGGGTTTAACTTTCTTCTAGACCAGCTGCCTGTGCCACTATCCAGCTCTTCTACTTCAAATTTCTTTCCTTTTTTGTTTTGTTTTGTTAATCTCTCTACTCAGGCATTCCACTTAGATCTATCCTGTCCCCAGCTCCTCTTCCATTTACTCAGGCTGAGGTTTTTTGAAGTAGTGATGTCTTGGAATTTTAATGAGGAGACGGATACCATTGACATTTGCCCCGTGTCAGCTATCATAGAATACCTGAGGTATGAAGGCACCTCTGGAAATCGTCTAGTCCAAACCATTTTCTTTCTCAGAGCAGGGTCAACTAAAATATATATTCAGATGTATTTTCTTGTCTGGAACTGGAATGGGTTAGTGTCTTTCTACCCTAGTTTTACTGTAGAAAAACATTTTGGTGCTCAGCAAGCCTGTGTGTTTATGCAAACACCATAGGCAGCCTTGCAGACATGACCAGAGACTGTAGGTGTTAGATAGCCACTCATGTTGCAAGCCCCTGAGTCCCCTCCTGCCTTTTGAATGCTCTTCCATAATGACCAGTATGTGTCCATTCCATAATAATATCCTATGCATATTAGGAAATGTTCACTGGCTGCATGTATTTAACAATACATTTAAGAATGCACATGGTATAGTGATATTCTGGGAGCAGCCTTTTCAAGAGAGTCAAGTTCTGCTCTATTTTTGAAACTGAAATTCAATGCATAGTTAATTGCTGGCCCAGCTGATACCACTTATTTATCTCACTTCCTGAATTAAAGGCACAAACAAGTAATAGGGTTCTAAATGTCATTACTTGCACATGAGCATGAATAATGATGCAAAATATAGAAAGTAGAAGAAAAGATTAATACTACTGTGTTTTCCTGCATGATGTGTATTGGATAATTTCAGCTGTCTTTGGCTGTGTTACTTCTGGGTCTTCTGGAAAGTATGATACTAAGAAAGAACATTAAAAACAGAGCATATGCTAGGAAAACTAAGAATAACAAAACAAAATCCCAAATGTTATTTTTATTTTATATCACCACTAAAGAGAAAACAGTACTAAAGCAGAATAATCTGGAAATATGCCTAGACTAACAGATCTGGCAGCTACTATATTTCATATTTCATTGATACTAAATGAACAAATTTCAAATCTCGGATCTTGATAAAAAATATACCTTTTTTTTTTTTTTTTTTCTGGAAATTCACATAAAAGGCTCCCCTTATAAGCTGGTAGAATATGGTCAAATCATTGGATATCCTTAATAAGCATAACCGGTTCTTCATCCATCAGGATGGATGGATGTACAAAATGTATCTAAATTTGAGAGTACAGCCCTTTTCCCATTATTTTTTCATTTAATACATAGAGAAAGAGCATATTGCTCTTTTGCTCCTGGAGATAATTTGACTGTGCCACTGATGTTTAGGATCACTTGCTCAATTTATTTTTAAGAATTATCAATTATCTCTGTGCTGCATTACTGCACTATTCTGTATTATCCTGTATTAGGGAAGGGGAGGATTACTTTCTGTCCAAATGTGCTTTCTGTAAGAGAAACACTGTGTACAGAGGTGGCTGAACTGGTTGTATCTTTGGCTTAGTAAGAAGTGGAAATGACAACTAGAGTCAAGTTTGCTTTCCATTGTCACCTCTTCAGTTGCCACTGGCTGTAAACTGATCAAATAGGTTAATTTCCACTTTGGCTGTTATTTTGAGTCTCTTTTCCTGCTTTGAGTTAAAGTTACTCAAAAAGTGATTTCAGGGATGTCTTAGTATTTGCCTACTGAAGATAAAGTATTATACAGCCTTTTCATTAAGTAGGTCTACTGTGATGTAAGTTCTGGCCAAATTTTTTTATCTGTGAAGCTTTAAAAGTAAGAATAAAAAAGAAGGACCATTGCTATCCTTCAGAAAACCAACAAAACCTTGATTTGTTAGAGTCTCTGAGAAATCCCATTTCCACAGTCAACCCAGATATCTCTGAAACAAGCGTGGCCCAGGCTGACTGCCCCTGGGACAATTCATTGTGCCTTCCAGAGGACAAGAGGGTAAACCCAGAACCTGCCCTGTCTTGTCCTCTCAACAGTCTCCTGGCAGTAGCTCCAAAACTTAGAGAGAGGAGAAATATGGATGTTTCAGAGGCAGCCTGGCTAGGAAGGGAGAAGCAGTGAGGAAAGGAATTGGTTAGGGAATAGTGACAAGTGGTGAGTTGGAAGCAGGGGAAAAAAAATGCAAAAGCAGAAAAGATGACATGGGGAACAGGGGAAACTGGGACAGGTTGAGGATAAGGGTTGGAGCAGGCTGGAAAGATATGAGCAACAGAACAAAGAGCTTGAAACAAGAAAGGACTGCTCTTTCTAAATCTGGTGCCTTGAAAATATATACCATCCTGTTAAAGTGTTCATGTTCATGCACTTGGCTGGGCTGTAAACATGATGCTCATGATGCCTCCTCCAGGTTATAGATGAAATAGGTAAACAGTACAGATCTTGGGTTTGTTCCCTGTGTTACTTCACTTCTGCTGGTCTCCAAGTTGAGTACAACCCATTAATCACTACGTTGCACCCAATCATTAAACCATGTTTTTTAAAAAAAGCCTTGTCATTCATTACAAGCCTCAACTGCATTTGAGGTTTAGCTTTCCTGGCACCATCAACGTTCTTTGTTTGATTGCTGGATTAGAAATATTTTTATGACAGTTATATCTGAATTTTGTACAGCTCCTTTAAAGAACACTGTGCCTCTTAGTTTTTCAGTATCTACAGCAACTGCAGTAGTCATCAAGACAGAAAGGTGAAAAAAAAATTACATGGTAACTGTATGTCCTTTAACGTAAATGTCATTTCAAGAGGAATCACATAGCTCAAAATCAATCTAGGTAAAATATACAATCAGTTGATTTGCAGGTTTAACAAACACTTTCGATTTTTTTTTTTTTTTTTTTTTTTTTTTTTTTAGGAGGAGAGATGGTTTAATTTTAGCTTGAATTTATTATACAGCCTCTTCAAATTTGAAACCAGCAATTTCCTGACCTCTCATCTGCTCTGCGTCTGATCATGGCACACACACCTGCAGTTCTTCTAGTCACAGTCTTTGTAACCTATTTTCTTCTGTTTTTAGTAACACATGTATAAAACACAGAACTAAACATTCCCATTCTTAGGCCTGGGAAACAGGAAGCAATGCTACATCCGGAAGTATGGTCAAACATTTTTTTTTCCACTGAACAGAAAAAGCATTGAAGAATGATCTGGAAGATCACAATTGCCATGAGCATTAGAAATTTTACTTCGTAATTTTTAAGAAAATAGTCCCTATTTGGGGATTCCTGTCTTCATATCTAACGTCCTCTCAAATTTTCATGTCTTAATTCTCATATCAGCCCTTTCAAGTCATTGTGCTCTTGCTATCCTCATTTCACAAACAGTGAACTGCAGTCATTATTTTGAACTACTTAATTTTATGCTGAAGGTGGATTTAGACACCTTGATTGGGAAAAGCTCAATTAGACACCTTGATTGAGAAAAGCTGATTACCTTTGGTAGTGACCCAATGCCCTCTGGTCCACAAAGTTTCTCCATAGGACCTGTGGACGCTGTCACTTGCTCTCTTCACTGCCCACTGTGCCCATCAGCAGTGCAGGGATAGAGGGAGAGGTCCTGGACACAGCCATCTGCCAAGGCACCACATCCCATGGAGTCTTTCTGAGCTCACCAGAGGCACTCAGAAAGGGATGATGTTGATTTGAAGGGCAGCAGTTGTGTCCCCTTTCACCCAGGGTGACAGCTGGAGAAGTTTTGGATGGAGGACAAGGCTAGCACAAGGCGTGTGTTAGCTCAGAAATGAGGGCAGCAGTGCAGCAGTGGGGTGCCTGACCTAAGCTTCAATTTTTTTTTCTAGAAGACATCTTCCTTCTGGGAAGTTACCTGTTTTGCAAAGGCAACCCCTTTTGCTGCATTTTGTACTTGAGTGCTCCAAATGAAGGTAAGAGGGCAGAGGTGTTGCTGGAACACTGGGGCTCCCAAAGCACCACATACATAGCCAGAGCTCTCCTGTTAAGGACACAGCCAAGCTTGGAAGTGCAAGGCAAACTGCTCAAGCACTGGGTGCTTGCTGTTTTGAATGCTGCATGTCCTGCAGTTCTGATAATCTTGAATTAACCCCCATCAACCTAAGGGAGATGAGGAGAAAAATTCCTGAATGAGAATTGCAAGGGAAGGACAAGAGAAGTTTTGGATGTCCCATTCACGAAAGTGTACAAGGCCAGGCTGGATTGGACTTTGAGCATCTAGTCTAGTGAAAGGTGTCTCAGTCCAAGGAAGGGATGTTGGAGCTAGATGGTCTCTAAGGTTCTTTCCAATCCCAACCATTCTAAGATTATGTGGCAATATAGGGCACGCAAAATATCTTGCCAAATTCAAGAAATTGATCTATACACAAGTGTGCACTTACACTCAAGCACATACAAAAGTTTGTACCTGTATTTAGTGATATTATATGTAAATATAAACAGAACCACACCAAAATGTCTGCTACTTTTATTTGACATATTTATATTGATTCCATTTGAGTAATTGGACCATTTTTATGACAGTATGTCACAGCCAAAAGGAGTTCAACAGCTGATTTTCTATTTATTCATAACTTAGTATCAAAATACAGATTACTTTTATCTCTTCTTTTTCTGAAAACATGGGGCTAAGCTATTTGAATCCTGGATTTTCAAGCTTGGGAAAGTGACCTTATAATATTCAGAAACACTTTTTCACATCATTTTATTTGGAACTCTTTCTTTGACTAGAATTGAGGAACATGACAATTCTAAAGTAGCTTATGAAGACTAGCTTGTTACTATTTACTTAGTAATCAGATGAATTCTTCAGTTTCTGATTTAAATACCACTTTTCAAAGAAGAAACGTTGCATCCTTTTTAAAAAAATCAACTTTGTATTTCCTCAAAAATCAGTCAGTGAACTAATATTTTCTAGTGCCAATCCTTTTCTATATTTCTGCCTAGCTAGCCTCATTTTCACAGCTTTTATGTTCTCCACTTCTCTTGCCAAACTTTGAGATTTGTGAGCTGTTTTTTTTGTTTGTTTTGCTTTGATAGTCTTGACGCTAAAATTCAAGATTTCCAGACACTCCTTGCCCACTGCCAAAGGGTTAAAGAAGAGCATTGGCTTGTTAGGTAGGTTTTTCCATGCTTTTATGGCTCTGCAAAAGGCAGCATCCAAAGCAGTAAAAACAAAAGGCACTAAAATGCAGATTTACTATGTTTTTTCCACCTTCGTCATTGTATGAGATTTGCCTCTACACCCATTTTACTGTGGGAGCAGCACAATGAATACTGCTCTTTAAAAAGAATCTGTCACTGGCCAATATGACGATGGTGATCATGAATATCTTGTGTGATTCTGTCTTCTTGTTATTATGTGGTCTCTTATTTAAAGAAAGGTATGACCTTGGAGCATCACAGAATTTTGCAGTGAACATCAACTGTTCTTTTTTTCCAGAGTTTTTGCTTTTTTTCCATGACGTTATGATTTCTGAATTTTCTTCTTATTAGATGGTATTCATGGGACATTTTCATACATGCCTGTCTGATGCCCATTCTATTCTATGGACTTGCTGGCAGCAGGTGCCAAGGGTTGTGAGGTGGAGAGCTGAGAGGATGAAAGAGGATGGCAAACTTACAGAGTGTATTGTCATGTTTATTTGCAGTGTCATATTCAGTCAAAACTAACATTTATAACTCAGCTCCTTCATATCATTCTCAATCATGGAGTAAAAGGCCAAGAAGAAACATGTCAGCTTGGGATAGAAGCTCATGGCAGCCTTTGAGACAGATTCTCTTCTCATCTTCAGGTTGAAAGTTAAAATTTTCAGTTGGTTAATGTGGTTAAACTTGCCTCCTGCTGCATTTGCAAACAGGGGAAAAACCAGACAAATGAGAATACACTGAGAATTGGATTTTGAAATGACACAAAGTACCTTTTCTGTCAGTAGAAGAATAATGCTCAGTTGAACTGATACACCTTTCTCATTGCATTCTCAGTCTGGTGCAAGATATCTGTTTCTGAACAGGGATGTATCTTTTATAGGCATTAAGGAGAAGGGAGAACATTTTATTGAGTTTATGAAAGTGTCTGACCACTGCCAAAGCCAAAAACCCTGGTCATTTGGTCTCTCTGAAAACGAAGGGTCCTTGTTTTTTTCTTAATTGCAACTATTTTGCTGACGCTCTCCCAGTTTCTCCAGTAAAGAAACAAAGTAATAAAAACTAGTACCAGGAATAATTATTCAGCATCTCCAGCAGTTATGAATGCCATGTTGTCAACATGCAAGAGATCACGGAAGTGACTGCCTAGTAAGATGAAAAGAAGTTGGGCTGGTAATTATCTCTCTAACTAGAGCACATTGCACACTAAACTAGCTGCTGGTGCAATTAGGTCTCCTCATGCTAAGTATTTCTGAATGGAATTCCTCTGGAATGGCACTTTTTAGGATTACATGCTACTTTAGGACCTTGTCTTTGTGCTTCCCCGCATGCCTGAGATGACCACAATGCACTGCCACTCTGGCCCCAGGCAGGCAGGCAGTGCCGAGACATCATCATCCTTGTGCTACAATGACCAGAACAAGTGTCTGGGCACTACTGAAAATAGTAACAAGCCTACAGTTTTTGCTTTTAAGGGGCTGGGTGGGAGCAGTGATACATTAACAGATGTTCCATCCTATTCACATATTTTCCGTATGACAGATCCTCTGACAAGCAGCTGTCGAGTAAGAGAGGGAAAACAATGTTAGCATCTATGCCATGGATTGGTTTCTTATCTTTTCAGCTCAGGCATACTTGTGTTTCAAGCCCCACTGATTTTAAAATTGACTCTCCCACAGCATTTTAAATGTGTACCTAAGCAGCTCAAATGTGATTATTATTAAGCTACATCAGAATTTACATTCAGCTCTCAGATATAACCTCCAGAGGAAGGGCTTTTTCTCTTCTTACTCTCAGTCCCACTGTGACTTTGCATGTAAGGGGTATAGAATTTGGCCTTATCATAACAGTTTATTCAAAATAATGCTTTCCAGAAAATCTATTATCTACATCATCTCAGTCTCCAGTGGCCATAAATCAATACAGCCTGATAGCACTGACTTGGACAGAGATATATTGATTATTATGCCAGCCAAGAAGCTGGTCTACATACGTGTAAATCAAAGTCAAGGTTGGTTCCCCTAATTATTGACATATTGATGTTCATGGTCTCAATCAGGTAGTTATCTTCCTGGGGTGACAACAAATTATGTCTCCTGTGCTCTCAGAATTTGATTTGAGAACATAACATTTTAATCTATAGTATTTTGTTCTCTTGCTTGAATTTCAAGATTCAGAATTAATCTGACTTAATATCTGTAAAAATTACCCATGGTAGTAATTTTTCATTCTTATGAGGCCCCTCTGATATCGTTAAAATTAGTGGCATATGTTAATCCTTTCAATTTTCATCCCTCTTTGGGAAATGAGTCAATGACTATTTAATGTCATCTTATCATGGTTCCCTAGTAACTTTTATTTTAATCAGTGGTGGTTACATTTGTTAAGAGAATTCTACCTATGTTCTGCTCTCTTCTCACAGGGTAAATTTCCCAGTCTGGAAACTCCGAGCAGGCACTAAGTGACACACGTCCCAGCTGCCAGGTAATGATGAAATGTTCAAATTCAAATTCACAAGTCAACCATATATCAGTTGCTGTGAACTCTTCTAACACTTTCATCATACTTCCTTTGATGACATCATACCTATCTTTCCTTCTTTTTGTACCCTGTTGTATTCTGAATTGTCCTATCAGGAATGACCACTGATGATGCAAACTTCAATCCTGGAGTAAGAGACTATCAGATGTTTGCACTACATAGTAAATTGCCTTATAGTTCTAATATTAGAAAAACTGTGATGTAAAGACCACTGCAAATACTCCCACTCTAGGCTAACAAATACTGTTCAGAAGCTGCTTATTTGATCACAGATCCAGCTGAGTTGTTGGTTCAGTAGAGATGATGTGTTTAATGCAGAGGGTGCTTAGAAGCACTGAGGTCTCAAAGCTGACATCTTTGAAGTATGTTTTAATGTGATGACTAGAGGAAGTAGAGTGTGACAAGGAAGTGATGAGAACTTAGGAGTATCTAATGCTATTCTGCTTTTAATTTTTTTTTTATACTTTATATTTATGGCTGTAAATGATCAGCAGTTATTAAGAGACTTTACAGACAGGAGAATGGACCTAATCTGGAAGAGACAATCAGTATGATGATGAGATTTTTCATAGAATCATAGAACGTGATGAGCTGCAAGGATTTCACAAGGATCACTAACTCCAACTCCTGACCCTACACAGGACAATTACAAGAGTCACACCAGGTGCCTGAGAACACTGTCAGGCTTGGTGTTCTGACCACCTCCCTCAGGACCCTTCTCCAGTGCCCAACTACTCCTTTTCCTAATATCCAGCCTAAACCACCCCTCATTCAGCTTCAGGCCATTTCCTCAGGCCCTGTCACAGGTTATCAGAGTGAAGAGTTCCTTGTCTTCCCCTCTGCTTCCCCTTGTGGGAATGCTGTAACTGCAGTGAGGTCTCCCCCTCAGCCTCCTCTTCTCAAGGCTGAGCACACCAAGTGACCTCAGCCACTCCTAATACGGCTTCTCCTCCAGACCATTCCTTCCCCTCCACACCCTTCACCATCCTTGTTGCCCTCCTTTGGATATTCTCTAACAGCATAATGTCTTACACTGTGGCACCCAGAACTGCCGCCAGCACTGGAGGTGAGGCTGCCCCAGCTCAGAGCAGAGCAGGACAATCCCCTCCCTTGCCCAGCTGGCCATGCTGGGCCTGATGCCCCCCAGGACAGGCTTGGCCCTCCTGGCTGCCAGGGCACTGCTGGCTCATACTCAGCATTAGTTTGGAACTAACATTCAAACAAGGTATTTGGCTTTCTTGGGAAAATACAGTGTTTTATGAGGTAAAATGGCTACCAATGATTTCCTCCTGCATGTTGTAATGCTGGTGCTATGAAATGGCTCTCAGGCCTTTATTGAGAAATTATACTTTGGGATAATTGTAACACACATCAAATGATCTCGTTGGGAAGAACAAATAAAAAGAAGAAAATAAATTAATGTGTTTCAGTGGTTTTCCTTCATGGCATTCCTTGGAAGAGGCACTTTGGAGAAAATAGGGGTTTCAACTTTTTCTTTAAGCTTTTAATGAATAAGAAAATGGAAAAAGATTGGCTGTATTTCCAGCTTTTGTTGTTTTCTAAACTACATGACACTTGCATTAAAGAAGCCGTATGCCAGACTGAGAGTTTTTTAACTGCCAGCTTAACCTGTGGGTGATGCCAGAGGAGCAGCATGTTTTAGCCCCTTAACCATTTTAATATGGGACTGTCATTTCTGCGTTAGGAAAGCCTTGTCTTTTCATCATTAGAGCTATGCTGAAAATGAACAAAGTATCCAATTGCTAAGAAATAGTCAAACCACTGAAAAACAAGCCTCTTCAACATGTTGTTTTGCTCTAATTCACTGTAAGGACCTTTAGAGGAACAAGAAAGCTAATTTGACAATGCCATAAAGGACCTATCACACAATAATCATATGCTTCCAGAAGAAAAACAGAAACTAGACAATCATTGCTAGTTTTAGCTTGAGGTAGCTTGATTTTACAGTACATAATTTTATTTCTTTAAAGACTGGCAGAAGGTCAATCCTTTCATTTGAATGGTTTTCATGATGGAGATTAAACTCTGTAAAAAGATTTATTATGTAGGATTATAGGATCCCCTTCATGATGAGGAATTTATTGCCAGTGCAGCTAATAGAAACTGTAAGTGGAAAAAGCTTTCCTTTTCCTTTGTAGATTCTGACCAAGGTGTTAGGCTCAATGCTGCTGTCTTTGCTGAAGTAAAGCTTCTCTCTAGGAGCCCATATTGAGACTAAGAGGTTTTATATGTGTGAAAACTTAGCAGTTTTCTGCTTCATCTTATCATGTAAGACCACTTTTCATTAACTGTGTGCAGGAAGTGAACTTCGGTAAGATTTTAGTGTCAAATGGTCTACATGGTGCACTTTATCTGGTGTGTGTGAACTTTAAAGTGTTCACATCACTTCTTTGAAGCTCCTTTGTCATTGTCATTATAACAAAATCTGCTGTAATGAGTTTATATAAAAAGGTAGAAATACAAAGCACAAAAACTGTACTGAGTATTTCCATCGTAGTTTGGGATGATACTACATTATGAGCTTAACTAGGATCACAGATACACATAGTTTACTGAGCAGGACCAAGTAAAAAGCAATTCACTACCATCAGGTTTTACTTGTATGAAGGACTCTCTATTGGTGGTGGGTTTGTCTTATATCATAAACTTTGTTTCATGGACAATACAAAGCTGAGTGCTTCTCGCTTGATGTACTCAATCTGCATAAACACCTTGACTTAAAGTGATTATTAGCATGAAAACAAGAGAGGGTTCAAGGAAGTAATTTTGCTATTCTTTTATTTTTATCTTCTCTTATTCTTTTATCATTGTATTTCTTCTGACAAATGAACATCTCAGCTGAAACCCTACACGTTCTTGCCATCCAGTCCTTGAATATCCCAATACAGTCCTCTCTGTGGGAACATCTGTGGTCAAAATCTACTTCATCTCTGCTCCAAGAGATTATTTCTCCTTCTTCAAAGCCACATTTTCCTCCCTAGCCTCTTCCTCAGCAACACAACCAGATATTTCAGCATTTGGCACAGCTGAAGAGCTGAGGAGGGTGGAAATTCTACATGTTAAAGAAAACTGTGGGAACAGCCATAATTTCCTTGTTGGGGTCTTTTTTGATGTTTTTTCTTGTTATGTTTATGAAATCAAGAAACCTGTAATCTTATTATGTGACAGTAGAAATTTTCAAAGCTGCAGTGCTACCTAAACATGCATTTGTTAGCATACTGACATAAAAATAAATAAAAGAAGTGTTCAGAACAAGCCTGGTAAGTTAAAGACCTCATTCTGCTCAGTCAGTGCATATTTTTAACAATGATGCATTTTATTTATTTTAAACAGATTAAAACCATATTTTTGAAATAATCATGCTATTTGCACCAGATTCTGAAATGCTTAAGAATGTGGCATAGTTTTACATAACCAGGCCAACTGAGTACCTTGGGTTTCTTCATTCCTTACCACCCATCCTGGAGCTTCAAGCTGGCTGAATTTGTACTTATCACTACATCCCTGAAAGACATCTGGCCTTGACTGCCTTGCATTCATCATGGGAACTTTTCACACTGTACAGTACTGTTAAACAGAATTAGTAAACCTTGATTTTTAAACTCTTTTAATCTGCACTTCCTTTCCCACAATTATCTCTGTGAAGCATTTCAGATCGTATTGGTAAAAGAGATTTAAATCTGTGCTTTTGGTGTTACTTGCAGACTCTCTTTTCCACATGGATGTAATGTGGCTGGTTGAACACGTTGTTATATGAATGAATGTTCCACCAATAAACACCTTTGTTCAGCCACCACCTCCTTAAGCAGAAAGAGAGGTAATAATTTTGCTTTTCAGGACAGAGACAAGCACCTTTAAAACAGAACAAATATAAAGCCACATTTTAAGCTAACTATACTGTTGACTGAGGAGTTTTGTATTCTGATGGATGCAAATCACATTCCCAGATTAAAGTAATTTTCTGTGGCCTAAAGGGAACTTTCTGGATGCAGTCATTAAATTTTTGTGTAAGCATTTTCATATGTGGAAAAAAACCCTTCTTTACTCAAAAATGTAAATTTTTAACACAGTCCTTGAGAAACACATCTCATTATGTCTGGGATTTTTATATTGGCTGCAGAGAAGTGATGTGATGATATGAACTTCAAAAATGCAGAGATCAGCATAAATTAGTTCACCGTGTAACACCCAGAAAAATTCTCACAGTAAACTTTTGGAAGCCTCAGATCAACAACATTTTTGTCTGCATCCTAGCCCTCCCATTGAAAGTGTGCAGGGAAATAATTTCTGCTCTGTCAGTGATGAACCAAGCAGTCTACCTTCCAAGGTGCAAAGTGTTATAGTTTATGAAACCTTGTCAGATGTTTCCTACATTTCAGCATTTTATAAGCTACCACCTCAACCTGGAATAAATTAGTAGGAAATTGCTGTTTACCAAGAGTTAAAAATGTTTCAGTTAATAGCTGTGTTAATACACAGTGGTTGTGACAGAAGTAATTAGGTTATCTTTTGTCTATCATTTTCTATTCTGCCTTCAGCATAAGAGAAATAACTTAGAAATACCTACAAGATAAACATACTACCTTACAAATATATATTTTAAAAACATTAACTTGTTTCAAAAATATGAACACTTACTGATCTGTTAGAAGGAAAGACAAAAACCCACTTGAATTTGATTTGATTTAGGAAAACAAATTTTGAACAGCTTTCTATAACTAAATGCTAATTAATAACATCTGATTAAATGTAGTATTTCTTTAGACTATCCCATTCACCTAATTTTGATAACTAATTTAAAGATTTTGTAGATACGTACCCAGTCTGCTTGGTTTTTTCTAACATATTGACAAGAAGTTCATCATGAGAAAACCTACTGTGCAGATAGGTGATGTATCCTTGCAGCTGAACACCCTTTAATGCACTTTTATTCTTCTGAGAACATTTTTCTGGGACTTTGGAGTATGTAAAAATAGTACTGTTTTAGAAACATCACACAGGAGAAAAAGCAGTGCCCCAGATACACACTTTTTCATGCACAGGCACTGCTGCATGAAGTCCTATTGATCCAATAAAACATATTTTCTTCTTAAATTCTCTCAAACTACTCTGCAGATTTGTCACAGGCCAGCAAAAGCACCTGGTCAACTGCATTTTTCTCTTTTGCTACATTGTGCCCTCATGAACTTGTCCATTTTTCTCATTTGTGACTGATATGGTCTTTCTGGCATACATTTTCTCTCCTCTTTCCCACTGACTGTGGACTTTGGCAATAGTGAAGGAGTGTTTTTCCTTGCTTTCTTGCAAGTTGCTGATGGGGGAATATCAAATGTTCTGGTACAGTTTGAATGCTGGTTTGCATGTGAAATAACTCCAGAAGTAAGAGAGATACAGAATGGGTATTTGTAAGAGCTGAATCAACCCAAAATGTCTACAGCAGTCATATAGCTTCTATACTGCACAGATAAAAATGCCTGTATTTCAAGAGAAATTAGGAATTTTTTGGTACTTGAAAGGGATATAAAGTATACCGTTTCTTTAACATATCAGAATTTTTCTTCCTAATTGGATTAGGATCAACTTAATTAAAAAATGCCTGAATCATTTAAGTTTTCTGTGATACAAAGTGAGCTAAAACAAAAACACCAATGATAATATTCATGGTTTGTATTAAGAGTTCACATCTGTAGTTAAATTGAAACACATGCTTTTCAATACAAGCCATTGTTTTTTACTTGAATGTGACAATATGTTTTGATGTTTTCTCCTTAATTATAAAATCATGTAATGAAGTCCCTTTAGTATGTGTGTGGCAAATTGCCAAAGCCTCTGTTTTTCCAAAAGTCTTCGGTAAAATTTCCCACAGTACCTTAGTTCAGATTGTTCATCACAATCAGATGGTTACCCTTTTGGATTACAGAAGGTCCATTTCTGTATTCTGGAGAGATGAGCTCTCAGCAGGACTGGAAACATAAGAATGCATCTCTTAGGTTTCCCTAAGGTTGGCCAAGGCCAGGCTTTCCTGAACATAAAGCCTCATGGTGGAACTTCTTAAGAAAATCTCCTGTTAAATATCTTTATTATTTCAAATGATCAGTATGAAAGTATTTGGTGTTGTTCCAGATCAATTGAAATCAAGTGATAAGGATAAAATTTCATGAGCCTTCTGAACCTGGTGACTGGGCAGGTGTTTTTCACTGAATGCAGAAGTCTGGAATTGCAAAAACCCAACAGGAAGTGTGAGTGATAGGAAAAAATCCCATGTCTGCTTATTAATTCTAAGTCAGTATGTGTTGTTTGGTAGCAGTGATGAAGATATGAAAGGTAGAAATGGAAAATTGTGAGTAGCTTTAAATTTCCTGACAACAGATATAACAATAACAATGGTAAAAAAAACCTATTGCTAAAAATGATACTTCATTTCTTCAGGATAATTGTGAAGTATATGTGACTGTGGATGGAGTGAAGAAATAAATAGATCTGAAATTCTGTCCAAAGTTCTAGACCCTTTTTACCTTTCAGAGATTTGTTTTTGAAATAGAAAACAAATATTTGTTGAAGAATCATGGGTTAATTAAACTTTGAGGAAACTGGACATAATTTTCATAATTCTGGTGCTTGGCTAGGAGCTTCAGGTAGCACATGAGCAGAGAAGCCCTCCAAATTACACAGGACTGTACTGTGAGGCTGGGCTGATTAGTGTGAAATCATCTAGAAAGCCAAGGATACAGACAGGTCATACACAACTCCTGGCCTTGGGTAGATAAAGAACTTCTACAACAGCATAATGATGTAGTATATTTTGGTTTTTCTTTTCTAAAACTCTGAGAGCTTTTGACTGCTAATGAGAACTGATCTGATGTTTTTGTGAACCATCTATGATAACCCCAATACCCTTCTTTTTCATTGTAATAATTATTACTTTTTAGATATGCTTCACTTTATATTTTCCACACTAAATTTCACCTGCCATTTGTTGCTTGCTGAGTCAGATATTTTCCCCAATTATCCAGAGCCCTTGTCCTTAGTTATCCTGAATAATTTAGAAAAGTCGATGAACTTTTCTCTGATAAATTGGCTGCTTATCTATTTTTGGATCACCTTAATGCTAGGGGTTTTGTTTTTCATGGATTTTGCAGCCTACTCTACTTTCTCTGAATCCTGCATGAAAGAGTAAGGCTTGAGGTAATCAAGAAGCTGCAAAGAGGTTAGTGCTTTAAATGAACTCTTGAGTATTTGAGGAATATCATCTGTGGTGTAGATTTTAAATTCTTCACTCTGATTTCCTTCAGGTCATCCACGATATGTTGGTATTATACATCCTTATGAAAGTTTGCTAGGAGAAATTTTTTGTTTTATATGTTTTTTGTTTTATTTGGGATAACTACTTTTACTGTTTTCAGTATCCCCATTCAGACTTGAGTGCATGTTTTTAAAAAGGTCTCTATTATTCTGGTCCCAGAGAGTTGTTTTTTTTTTAATCACCTGATTTTTATTCACAAACATGCTAATGACATCTCAGCATCAGATTTGTCAAAGAACCACATGAAAAAACCTAGATTGACACCATACAAGTTATTGCTCAAGTGATTCTTACACCAAATTAATACTGAGTTTCTGCATGGGTGAGAATTAGGAACAGCTGAAAGTGGCCCCATAGTATTTTTTTTCCAGTGAAATGATTCCACTTGAGATGAGAATAAGGACCTAAAAAGCAGAGAAGGATGGCTCCCTGCCAGTGGCTGGACAGGAGATATGCAATAGGAGCTTGGACCTATTGGCAGAGCTGTTGAACGGGAGAGAGAAGCTTGGAGCAGGTGCAGCAGGTGGGTGGGAGAGAGAGACAACGTGCCAATGTCAGTCCTGGGGGAAAACTGAGCTGAGAGCAGCAGTGTTTTATGGGAGTCTTTGAAAGTGTTCTTGTCATGAAGTGAGAGCAGCATGCGTGCTTCTCACTCTTATTTACAGTGAAATTGTTTGCCCATACCATGAACCATACTGATCACAGCAATCTTTAACACTTTGCAGTGGTTTGTACACCACACACAGCCATTTCACAAAGGAACAGATCTGGCTTTTCCTGACTGGCAGCCATGCAAACCCACCACATCCTGGAGGTCAAATGGGGCCCTTCCTCCCTCATGCACCATCACCACTAGAGAGGTTGAGCTTTGGTGGAACATCAGAGTAAGCCCTGAGCTTCCTGCACACTTGCAGTGAGAGCCCCAGTGCCTGCTTGAGCTAGGAGTAAAAGCAACAGACTTTACTGCTCTGACTCAAAGCTATGTTGCCTGTGGACTAACCAGGCAGATGCATTCCAGAGAATGAATTTGAATTCACTTCCAGACTGGAGTCAGGCTGTGGGACCCATCCCCTCAATCTCTGCCATATCCCCAGAGCCCAGAGTGAATGTAGACCTGGCATGGACCTCTATGTTGGTGGCAGCTGGGAAGACAAGGCTTCACAGTCCCAGAAGGCCCTTCTGTCCCCACAGCAAGGAGAATTATCTCATCTGCTGCAATATGTTCCTGGGATGTAATAAAGCTTAGTTCTAATTTCATTTGCTGATGATTTGACTGGCACATCCAGAGCAGACTCTCCATCCTAACTGTCTTCCCAGTCAGTACAAACCTGAACTAGGCCTTCTTAAAGATTGTTTAGTAAATTGACAAACCAATATTTGCAAAGCATTCTGAAGAAGGGAAACAGACCTTCCACCTGACAAGCTTTTGCTGTTCCTGACTTGTTTCCATACCACATGTTTTTCACTACTCAGATATTCCTCTGCAATGTCACCCTGTATAACAGAGGTAGATTTTTGGGTTTCTGTTCTTGAGTTTACCATTGATATCTTGTGATCATGGATATAACTGCTCTGCACTTTGTCAATGTGTATAGTGGTTAGAAAAAGCATTTAGCCAGCTAACAGGAAATGTGAAATGGAGGGACCTGGTTAAAACTTCAGCTCGTTTTTATGGGCCTATTTGAAAGGCAGATAAAAACATGCCAAGTAAACAAAGTTTTACTGCTGTTATTGTTTAGTTTACTATTTACTGTTTATGCATGATGAAAAAATATCACGATATGACAGAGGACAGCTCTAGCAAAGAAAACCTCCCTTGGTTCTTTTGTTCTCACTTACCAGATAATTAGCATACAGCATACTTGATGTTTCTGGCAGAAGAAAAAAGAAAAAGGAAGGGAAAATGTGCATTCTGCAATTCTGTTTTCACCAGGCACTGGCCAATAAATTATGTCTAGACTTTGTCCCTCAACCACTATGCAGAAGGTCTGGACTGAACCACCTATAATAAATTAATTGTGGTGAGAAAAAAAAATCACAGTGGGAAAAGAAGCAGGGTCTTCGTTTCAGCTTCCCATATAACTTCTCTGCCAATAAACAGCTTTACTATGATAGCTCAGCCAACAGGCACTCTTTTGAAAACTTGTACTGAAGCCCAGACTTTCTTACAATATCACAGTTCACTGACTTGCCAAATAGTTTCTGGGTAGATAGCACATCTGTATCTGGATCCATCCCAGTATTTTCTTATACAGCTAGACTCCATCTGAAGTATTTTACATAAAACCCTCTGTAACCTCTTCTTGTTTCGAGCTTTGAAATCAGAAGAATGATGAAATATTTAATTATCTGTGTGTCCTGCCAAGGCTCTTTCATTACTTACCTATAGCTGTCTGTGTGTGAGAGCAGGAAAAAAAAGAAGACATTTTCTGAAAACAGGACTGTCTGGGAGGTCTGTTTTTGGAAAAATGGTCAGCTCCAGCTCTCTGTTGAGGTGTTGCAATCCTGTGCCTTCTGCACAGGAGGAGAGAGAAAAGATGTGGCACACCTCAGCTGAGCTGCAAATGGGCTGGGCAGGAGCCAGCTCCCATGTGGCCCATGCATGGCAAAAAAACCTGATAGATAAAAGGGCCCACAGTTTTTAGAGTTTGGCAATTTGCACCTGCCAAATATATGCCCACATACTTGTGGCAACAAAATGAGTTATACATGTGAACCTCAATATGTGCCACTTCTATTCTGTGATTTATATTCCCAATGTAGTAGTAGTAGAGGCAAACTGAGGCAAAAAAAATCCTCAGGTTTCAGCAATGAATTGCAGACACAGGTTTTCTGACTAGAACTTGCTCTTTTACCAGTGCATCCCATTGCACAGTTTTATTTCAGTAAGATGAGAGAGTCTGGGTCAGAAGCAGGAGAAAAGAAAATATACAGCAGCTACTTTATAACCCACTCAGAGTTTAGGTGACTCTTTGCTTTTGCAAGGTAATTACATTCACTCTTATCTTAAATACATCATTCCTGTACCTGTGAGTCCAGCCTGCTGCTGTGGCATGTGGGATGGTGGAGCAGGTTGCCATCCTGCAACAGGTGTTTATGACACAGAACCTGTTTAAGGAAAGCTTCACTCTTAGCTGTTCAGTATTAGACACAAAGGGAGTAGCCAAAGGAAATTAAAATAAAACTGGATTTTCCACCTGTCTAACTTACCTAGAGCCTTTCAGTCGCACTATGCTTGTTAGGCTAGCAGGCTGAAACTGAGATGTGCCAAAGATTTTGTGCTCCTCTGTTGTTTCTCCCAAGCAACAGCTCACTCTCTGGAAGCACTCTCATGAAACGTTGCTAGTATCCTTTGTTCTTCTGTCCTTGGATGGCTGCTGGTCCTTGATTGCTCTCAGACAGAGCAAGAGATGGAACCATCATCAAAGCTATCTGTTCTGGCTAAACCTCTCAAAGATTTGTAAGTATTAGGGTTTTTTCCAGACTGATGTTTGGTGAGTTAGGCCAGCGTAGTCATACAAAAAACATCTCTGTAAACAGGCTAGCACACAACATTAGTAGATTGTTGCATGACAATGCCAAGTCTACTATAAATACCCTTTGAAAATAGCATTAGAACAATGTATAAGGTATTAAGCTTGCCTATTCAGTTGTTCATAAGCCAGGGAGTAACAAAGTTGAGGTATGGTGATTGATTGAACATAAAACCTTTAGTGTTCTATTTGATGCATCATGTTTTCAATGGGACTTTAATTACAATTAACATAATATTTCTCAAAGTATACTTCCTACTTTCCCAATCACCATTCTGATGTGCAGAATTTTGTAGTGCTTTTCATCATTGCATGTTAATTTTTTCCTCTGAATATATAATTTTTTTTTTTCTTATTGAGAGACACATGAACATTAACACAGTCCCAGCATTTTTATAGCTGTCCCTCAAAGCTCTTTTTAAAACTAAATTATATACATCTCTCTCTAAGCAACATGTGAAGTAGGACTTGTGATTTTTATTTAAGACTTCCTGTTGAATGGCATAGCACTTATGTAGTTGAGGTTAATGATTTGGAATTATATTCTCAGGAATCAAACTGTCTTGAAAATCCGTGCATATACATTACATATTTTTAAATAGCTATTTTGGGTTTATGATATGACTTATCAGTACTTTAATATTTTAACATAAGTGGAAATGGAAGTGACTTAAACACCTGTGAGAATAAAAATCATGGATGGGATAGGCTCCTGTACTGTAGAAAGATATAGTTCAGCAGCAGCCTGGCTAATGCTGCAGTATATGAATATATCTTCAGAGATATCACACGGTTTATTTCAGTAGGGCTTCTTGATGAGAAGTATTCTCATGAGGATGACAGTGTTTGGTGGACCAGATGTGAACTGAAGGCCTAAGAGAAAACCTTTAAGCTGCCAGTCTCTGTGTGGGATGGCTGGAAGACAAATAACAGTGGGAACTGATGTGACCAGAGCTTCCTTGAGCAACTCTACAAGTGCACAGTAAGGAAAGGCTTGGTGGGAGTCTCTGTAATGTCCTGTAGACTCAGGTCATTCCATCATTGCCATTTATTTTTTCCTTTCAAACACACACTTCATGGGTTGGCTATAGGCTCAACTCTTTGGGTGGTGAACAGGATACTTTGGAAGGAATAAGAATGGAAAAGATAGGGAAAGTTGATCAGGAAACAGCGGAAAAAAGTCTCCTAGGAGAAGAAAACCGGAAAGAAAATATGTGGACACTGCTGGGTACTGAGTGAAGTGTTAGATGATCAGAGAAGTACTTTTCAGATGTCTGGCAAATGCTTGGACAAACTTGCACCTGGCTTCTGCAGTACCTTGGATGTATTGTAACCTCCTGTGTATAAATATATGAAGCACAGGATGATGTGGAATCTGAGAAGCCCTGGGAAATTCCTGAAGTACTCTCACACAATGTGAATGTCTCAGGAATGAGGAAGAGTCATTTACATTGAAATGTTCTAATTGAATATTCCAACATTTTCATACCCACTTTAACTGTTTGTTTTCATTTCCCTTCACACTTCCCCAAAGCTGTGCTATTTCAATTTTTCATCCAAATCTGGGACACAAGTGTGTGTGAAATACTGGCATCTTCATTTGAACTTCCTGGATTTGCTCTTCTATCAGAACCTCTTGAAGAGGAGAATAAAGAAAATCACATGGGATGATCTGTGTACCAGTGTGTCAACAGGTACAATAAGAAACCAGAATGGAGGCTGTGCACATAGAAAAACATATGAAATAAATCAGTGCAAGTTAAGAGGACTCGCTCACCCATCTTTTCTTTGCTGGAATGAATCGTGTGTAAGTTTCCACTAGATCATCTTTTGATTGTCAGGATTGATTAAATATTTTCTGCTTTCAACTCAGAGGAGATGCTTTTAATAAATTTTTAATATTTTATCGGAGCACTTTTTATGCTGGCTCCAATTAGCAATGAAATCTGTCCAGTGAGATTTGGATTTGACTGAAAGTATGGATTTTGCTTTTCTTCAGTTACTCTTTTCTTGTGTACCAAATAGATGAGTGGTTAGTGGCAGAAGGATGCTAGAAACAAAACAATCCCCCAAATTATACCTCCAGCCAGGCCACCAAATTTGAATGGATGTTATAATATATGTTTAAGTCCCATGTGAATGCTTTGACTGTTATTACCATTCAATTGTATGTGAATAATGATTTTAAACAACCGTTCATAAACCTAGTGAGGGGGCTTTACAAATGCCTGTCTAAAAAGCCATTCAGGTTATGCCAAAGCATATGGGTGACTGTGTGCAGTATTTGTATTGCACACACAAGTAAGCTTATGCCTTCTTGGGTGTGTGCAGGCACCTGCAAACGAAGAGGGCACTTGAGGATAAACATACTTGTTTTGACATTCCAAAAGCCATGGTTGCCCCACTCCTGCCAAGTTCTTCCTGTCTTGCCTGTGCATTCTCAGGATCTCCCTTTGGCCCAGTTGTTTATTATTCCTTCTGGTCCTGAAACAACATACTCAGGCTTTTTTGGCAAATGCCATCCATCCCCCTCTATCTGTTATAAATTTCTTTGATTGACTTACTTTAAAGCCTCCTGCTAACTTCACCTCTATCTGAAGGACAGCAATTTTCTACCAGAAGCAATTTTTCCTGTAGTAATTTTGGGAGCTGCTGTTTTAGTGGGAAAATCTTTGCTTTGCTATCATATGGCCACTCTATGACCTCGACCACGTTGGCACACTAATAACTACTCATTATGGAGGCAACTACTTAACTTCTGGATGATGATCATCCAGAAGTCAGTTTAGATTTTAAGGAACTAGTCAGTTTAAAGCAGGGAACTGTTATCCTTGAATGACCCATGATAGGTTGAAGTATCTCAGTGGGGAGAAAAGAAATGGCAAAGAGACATAACAGATGTGTTGCTGATCCAGGTACTATAGTCAACTTTGAAATGGAAATGAAGATGAGTTGAGAAAAGCAAAGAATTGTGTTTTATTTAGATTAACATGCTAAAAAGGGCTCAGGAATCTGAGAGCATTTGGAAAGGAATGAAAGGACTTTTTAGCAGAGCTAGAACAACTAATTTTAATGAATTAAAGATTTGGGTTAAATTGTAACAGACATAACAAATAGTTAGGGCATTAAATAATCATCACCTGGCCTGTTAACAGATTCAGAAACCATCTGACCTTTGAGAAGTCAAGTTAATCTAATTAGTTGTAGTTTGTTGTTTTTTTTTTTAAATCAATAATCAACTTCTCTTTTGAAATTACACATTTAAATAATGTACTGAAAACAATTAATTACCCTTTGAAGAGACGGGTGGATAAAATCCTCTTTTTACAGTTCAAATCTGCAATCATTTTCTTTCATGATTCCTTCAACATGTCTCAGTGCTTGTTAAAACTCTGAACAATTTGGAAGACTTCTGTGTACCAAAAAGGTGGTGTTTTCTTGGATTTATGTAATCACAGGTTTTCAACTGCTTTAATTCCATTAACTAACATTTCCAAATGTTTGGTGTGTGGAAAGATCAATGGATTTACTAATCTAAATGTATTACTCCCCTCACCCTTCCCTACTTCAAATCTGGTTTCTGTTTAAAGCTCTCCATAACCTCAGCCTTATTCTCGGTTGAACGTTATATTAATCAAGCTGTGGATAAAGGCCACATATATGACTGAAGCTGTGTTTATTAGCTTTAGTGAAGCCTTTGATTTGGTCACACATTCTTTGCTCTTAACAAAGCCTCAGAATAATACAATATGGACTTTATATCAATCCCTAAATTGGTTATCATCATATTTAAGCAATAATGGAAAAAAAATATGCTCACCATAGTGGGATATGAGCTGATTTTAAACTTTGTGGCACAGGTGTTGTTGTGGTATTCTTCTTCTAGTGCTCTGGTTGTTTTCTTTGGAAATGTCATATTTAATATGCGTGGATAAATAGAATATCTGCTTTCATAAAGAACTTTTTTTTTTCAAATCCTCCTTTTAATCATAAAGTAGACTTTATTTGTACTTTCCAGCTCATGCAAGATGTGATCTGAGGAGAGGAAAATGGGAGATGTTCAAGTAGTTAATTGCTTCATGGTGTTATGAAGAGCTGTTTTGAGGCTGTGTGCAGCACCAGCCCTCCTGTGGCTGGCAGGATTTCCAACTGCAGGGCTGTCCTGTGGAAGACATTATTTGCTTGATTCTGCTCTTTGATGTGCTGGGTATAGTTCCCTCCCAGGATTAAGCATATGGAGTAAACTCAGTCTGGTCCTCTAAAGGAGAAGCCACCCTTCCAGGTATGAGTCAGCACAGAGAAGCTATAGGTGATACCAAAATGCAGAAGGTGAGAATTCTAAGAACGTCCTGGCTGTCAATACTTGGTCTTGTGCTGGTAGAATAGGGAGCAGAGGAAACAAATGTTTTACCCTCTTAGTGCATCAGTATAACAGACTATTGTGCATATTTATATACCAACATTACAACAGATGTGTTAAAAACCATTATTATATCTGTAAAGAATGTGGTCATCAGAGCTCAGAGAAGGGCTGTGCCCCCCACAGAGACAGTGGGTGGAAAGGTTAGCCTTCATCCCCATCATGGACAAATTAGTATTATGCCTGGAGGGCAAGCTTCAGGACTTTATTGTGATTTGATCTCCATGTCCATTTTCTACTTACATGGACAATAATTTCACAAAATGCAAGGAGACCCAAAGGTTAACATAATTCTCCCTTTGAACAGTCAATCCTTGCAATGTATAGCCACTTATATGGTCTCTGGGGCAGTGACTCGGCCCATGAAAACAAGCACACCTGATTTAGAGTATAGTATTCTAAATTGCTGAAGCCTTCTTAAAAATCTTTCCTTCTCCTGCCAAGACTCATTGGCTGGGTGCTAAAGGTGGAAAAAAATTACAGTTATAAACAGAGTGCAGTTTTTAACAGGAGGAGATTTAACATCTGAAACTGGCACTGGGAGATGTGATGCAGTCATTGGCACAGGGACACTTCATGCCTCAACACCAGTTGGCACACAGGATGATTCTGTGACAAAAGTAAAAATACTTTCTTCATCCTCTGTTAGAATTCCTTCATTATGAGCTCTTGGATTATCTTGGAGATGTGGACTGGCTTATGCTGGAGGCTGGGAACACTGAAAATAAATCTTTTTGCCTTTTAGAATGGGTGCCTTGTCAGACTGTTGAGTCTTGTTTTCCTGTTATTATATTGTTACAATTTAATAAATCTTAAGGCAACTCTTTGTGAGGTTATTGTTTCCATTGATATCTGCTGTAGTTGTCTAGATCACTTTGAGAACTGGCATCTGCTTTGATTCATTATATGCACTTTTTAACCTTCAAGCAAATTATTTTCTTAAAAGCAAGGGAGAGAATTTTTCAAATCACCAGTTTTAAAATATTTCTGAGAAGAAAGTTTGCATCAGTGTTCAGCACACTAATCTCTCCAAAATGAAATAGCTTCCATGCAGCCACCATATTTGATCATGCTCCAGAAATGCCTAGGAAAGAAAGTTGTATCAGGCAGCCTCACAGAACTGCAGTTGTGATATTCCATTCTCGGTGACTTAAGGAGGAGCTATTAATGCCACTAACAGTCATAAGACGTGGTGGTTCCTGCTAAGCACCTTCACGACCTTGTTTTACTTGGATGAATGGTATCAGAAATTGACAAAATCAACGTGTAAATACTACAAAACTCCCACCAGAGATAAAGGTACTGAAAACAAGTGCAGATTTCAGAGGTGTCCTGGGTATCTGAGAAGTCCCACCTGAAAACCTTTGCTTTTAGCAGAGTGGAGTGGGCTGCTATCAAACAGAGGGGAAGAGAGTTAACAGGAGCAAACACTGGATTTTTTAAATTTTAGCTTCTTTGCAAGGCCATTCACACAGGTCATTATGGCATGATTTCTGAAGTAGTCTGGAGGAGCTTTGTATAAAGTTTGTAAGGTCACTTGCAGACAGCAGCATCAAAACTTTTAAGTGCTAGAATATCCCTTCCTTAGTCTCTCACTGTCCATCATATTCAGTGGAATGAGAGCAGCAGGACCAGGTCACAGTTAAGGTTGGCTGCCAAATTTCAAAGCTTTCAAAACCTCTTTATTTCATAACTGCAACGTTGTAATAACACTACTTTAATTTAACTGATATGTATTTACTAACTTAATCTTAGCACAATGCAGGGGCTTAAGGGTCTGGGAATTTTGCACAGCTTTGATCTCTATAAACCCCTATTAGCACAGGTACTGATATAATTATCTGCAGGGTCACTCTACATACTTACAGGCTAGCAGTCCAATCAACAGATCAAACTACCTCATTTATCATTATGTAATCTGTTTCTAATTAGTTCACTCCAGTTAATGGTTTCTTAAAACTGCCTTTTTTTGAGTTATTTTTTTCAGAAACACATAAACCACTTGAAATAACTTCTCAACATTGGCTAAATATATTATTTATTTTCTGGCATGTTTCCCGTTGTATGCATTACACAGAATTCATGTATTTCTTGAAATAGGTAATTTCTTTGTTCTCAGAGCTGGAAGGCACAGAGCAATGTTGGGGTTACAGTAGGGTCTGACAGAAACCTTTTTGACACATTCAGTATATTGTCCTGGCTCATGGAGTCTCCAATTGACAGTTTTGAAATAAGTCTAAATACAGCTAGTTTTATCTCCTTCCAGGAAAACATAATCATGAGATTTGCTGAATGACTGGTACTCTGTGAACAAATGTCAAGTTAGACTTTAAAGTACAGGTTGTACTACTAGTGTGGACTGGGAAGAAAAGGAAATGTCAAGAGTTTTTCATGCCAGTCATAAATTGCTGGTCTTAATTAAAGTGTAGTAAAATTTTTAATTTGATCAAAGCAGGTAGCACCTATTTTAAGCCTACTGTTTCATACGGGAGATTTAAACCCTTTGCTTTCTTCTCAGTATATTTAGTAATTGCATCTCCTTATTAGTAGATTAGCTATTAGAAATACACCTCTCCTGATGGTCTGTGGGCCAGGATTTAGTGTTACTAGGCTTGACCTGGTTTGATTTCTCTGTCAAAGTAAACCTTTCAGCCTCAAGCATTTCATAAACTGCTGTGACCAGTGTGCCAGGAGGAGTGAAGTGGAATTTAACCAGATTGATATACTGGTGTAGAGGGCCTGTAAAGAGCATGAAACTACCAGTCTTAAAAAAANAAAAAAATAAAAAAAAAAAAAAAAAAAAAAAAAAAAAATAGTTAAACTCATAAAGAACGGCTGTCTCAGAAACTCAAAGCGTGAGCTTTCATGAAAGACTGAAGTGTGAATAAGTTGTCATATTGTTTCTGCAAAGCAAGCATTCACTCCTGAGAGAGAGTACGCATGGACACAAGCCAGGGTTGAAAATCCTGCTTTACTTTTGCCCAAATCAAGTGAAGGCAAGTTTCAGGTATCGTCAGCTCAGCACAACCCCTTTGTTTCCAGGGGACATGCTATTTTTTTTTTTATGGAAATTTTCTTTTCCAGCAAGATTTGAAAGGGAAAGTAATACCTAAAACAAAGTCACGGTTAGCACTGGCAGACACCTACACATCGAGTGTGGCAGGGGAAGATATGCAGGCACATTCTGCACCTCCAGATTTTCTGTGTAAAATTTGGGTGTCCCAGCTTAAATAATAAGATGCCTGTGTCACATGTCTATCATGCAACTTCTCGTAACTTTTATAAGATGAAGCCAGAGATAGGGAAAGAAAAGGCCAGCAATGGGGGAAAGAAATAATTTGGAGAAAGAGAAAAAGATTTAAAAATTGCAGCTAAGAAAAGGGAGAGGAAAAACAGTGTTATGTCTCTTATAAGTGTTGGTGACTCAGGCACTGAGACAAACTCCTTCCCTTGGATGTCCGAGCCTAGCCAGGAGCAAAATTTCCCAGTCTCACGTTTCCTGTTAGATCATGAGAAGGTAGGAGAAAAGAAAAAAAGATACCAAGACCCTTCTTCCCTACATTCTTCAGATTTGGAAAATAATTCCTTTATTATAAATAACAACATCCTGATGTTGCTTGTTTGGTTATCAAACATATATTATGGTTTGGTTTTTTTTTCCACTGTAAGAAGTTCCTATTAAGCTAATTATTGGTCCAAAGCTCAAAGAAAATCTCTCATTTTTTTGACAACCTTTATTGAAGCGGTTCTTCGTTTCCATGGAGAAATTTTGTCCTGAGATGGGTTTTGTTAGCAGTTGGCACCTCTAATTATAGCTAAGTGGATACTCCTGAAAAAGAAATAAAAGTTGCTTTAACCACCTTTTCATGTTACATCCAATTTTGCCCTTCTGGAAGCACCTGGTATACCTGCTATGTGTTGGTGTTGTGCTGTTTTGAGATAGTGACTTATCTATAATGAGTTAGACTGAAAGTAAATTATATTTTGACAAATTCCTCTACATTCAAAACAAGATTATTCCCTGATTTT
>WEIU01021652.1:178610-208111 GCA_013389925.1 Aegithalos caudatus | reverse complement strand
GGAAATGTAGGATCTTTTAGAAAAACCAAGAAATAACCACAGTGTGATATCCATCACTGTATTTAAAGTCATTGAAAGTAGATCTATTTTATCCCAGTAGTAATGGATTTTTTTTTCAACAGAGTGAAAGGATATTGTTGTAATGATGACATGTGAATCTCTGTGAAAATACAGTGACTTATATTTTTTTCCACTTGAAGTTTTGCTACTGTTGTTTCCTTGCTGTTTGCTTGTAGCCCAATGTTGGTATGTTAAGGGCTCTCAAGGAATTTGTTCAACTGTTTAAACTGTTAAATGCTTGATCATTCTTTGGTTCTGCTAAGAGTCATAAAGCTCTTATAGTCACTACTAAAGAGTACTGTGGAGCAAATATTGTGTCATATTGGCGTATACCTTACCTTTTGAGTCCTTCCAATATTATAGTTTTGTCCAACCCATTGCTTCATGAGCAAGGCTCATGCAGATGTTTTCATTGATACTTGCATGCTGAAGTTTCAAAAATATCCTAGACTTCAATTCTAATTTTTTTAGTAATAAATAGGGATATTTTTAGCTTTTACCTGCAGTAGGGTGACAGATACCTGCAAATCACAAAAGAAAATACAATTTCAATTTTCAAATATCAAAGATATGTCATGGTATGTGGAAAACAAATGCCATGATATACACTGAGCCTAAGTGCCAAAATTTGCATAAGAAAATGCTAGCATGCATTTCATAAGGTGAATAATAAACTCTTTACAGTGTATCCAGGACCATAATGATGAAGAATTAGAGAAATGGGTAATATTTTTATTTTTAATTTTTTATCTTTCTTTGGAGTGGAAGAAATCCTAGTATCATGAGGACACACAGGAAAATAAATCTCTTCCAGTAAGTAACTGGAATTGTTATTTGTCGCCTTAAGAAAGTGGGAACGAAAAGAAAGAATTATCTCCAAAATATTTGAATTACATATATATCTTAAATGAGTTCTGAGAAATAATAAATTCACAGCCTGGAACTAGAATCATCTCTATTTCTCACAGTGTTTGGGTTTTCCTTGAAGGATGTGGCACTTCTTTTGCACTGTCTTGGAAGCTGTTTTTGTGGTTTCGAATCTTTACATAGAGACAGTTTTGAATCACATGCTGTAGCATATGTCTAGCCCAGCTGTGCTCTCCGTACTTATATGGTCTCATCACTATAAATCTCTGAGTGGATCAAAAGTACCATCATACATGGTTGGAGAAGCATTTGGTGTCCACCATTAATTATATGGGAAAATTAGAGATTAAGGTTGTGAAGTGTTTACTCTCAAATCAAGCAAAATGTCTCTGACTGCTTGAAATTGTCCCTCTGCTGAGTCCCAACCAAGGGCACCTTCTTCATTAGTCCTCTTTACAGGAAGCAGAGAATTTGTGTACTTTTTGAAGTGACATGTATGGGCAGTCCTCATGTAGCACTGATGTCCTCAAAGATTAAAAGAAATGCAGCTAAAATCCTCAGTGCTGTGCAGCTGTATTCTGAACAGCCCTGGGAAGGATGACCAGCTCCAGAAAAGGAGACTGAAAGCAATTATCTCTACATTTTTTATCCTCTTTTTACACTGTTAGTACCCCAGTGAGCTGTCTCTACATATATATTTTTCCCTAACCCACAATAGTTTCTATATCTAAAGTTTAACACAAATATCAGATCCAGCAGATATTTTTGCCTTTTTTATACACTGCGCTATTTTAAATGGGGAAAAAAATGAAGAAGGAACTGTTTTGATCAAAGGATTTTTCTCTGACATAACAAGGCATAATAATGTATCCTCACAAATACCTCAGCTTTCAAATGCCATAATGCATTCTCACATTTATACCATAGAAGGTGCTACTGGGATAGTCCAGATTCCCTTCGTTCCTCAGAGATCTGCTAATCTCAGAAAAATGAGGGAGGCAGTGCGTTTGGCCTGAGATTTCACAATACTGTGATGCACTTGGGGAATTTCAGGACCCAGCACCCAGGCACAGGCTACAGGCTCTTCTTGCATTTGAGTGCACAACCAGCTGGACTCACTGGAAGATCCCAGGCTGGATGAATTAGCATAAAAACACTTCTTAACAACCACAAACTTTAAACAGCTTCCCTTGCCCTGTCACCCATTTGAATTTGCTATTGGTATTAAGATACATGAAACAACCTTGTTTTATACACTTAGCAGATAGATGGATGGTGTCACCCAGGCAGTGTAATGGGAGACCATCCCACCCATGGGATTTACAGAGACAGAGGGAAAACTGTGTTCTCCTTGGATCTGACTTGTGGGAGTTGCCTGCCCAAAACACAACTTTTTATCAGAAAATCAAAAAGAGATCTGGTGGAGTTTTTACAGGGCCTTACACAATCCAGATTGCACTTTTGCTCCAAAATAAATAATCAGTCAAGCCTTGGAGGAGTAGGGTGGTATTCAGGACAAGTGGGCTGTCTCAGCTGGGCATCCTGGCTCAGTGGGTGAGTGCAAGATCAAAGTCCACTGGGGTAAATGCTGCCTAAAAAGACAAATTTTGAGATCTACTGATGTGCTACCTTGTAGTGGAGTGTCTTATACTGCCTTGTCAAATATTTGTATCATGTGGTCTAGAACTCTGTTCCTTGACAAATGGCTTAACTGCAGTGAAGATGTCCTTCATGTTTCCCTGATGAAAACATTCTTTTCAGAAATTCAGCCTGCAAATACCAATATCAGAGAAATATATAGCAAGTAATTTAAATAATTGAAAGATAAACAATTAAGATGCAAAAGCTGATCCAGGGAGGGAGTTTCAGGAACAAGAGGTTGTTGCTCTCTCTCTAGGAATGAATATTACTATTTGAGCAATTTTTTGAGCACTCTTGAAGCTATATTAACAGACATTCACAATACTGTCATCAGTAAAGGCTCAGAGTATTCTCGTGTTCCTCATTCTAGCTGCTAAGGTTGGGTCTATTTGGGCTATGTCTAGAATGTCACAGTACCTCCCAGAGCCAGAGAGGCTCTAGCCATGTTCCCTGAAGGAAAGGCTGGAGGACCGTGCTGGGACATAAAAATGACAGAAAGATTCCAGGAGATAATAACTCTAATGCACCACCTGATGACCAACTGCAGTGATCAGTGTGACTGAAAAGCTTTGGATGGGCCAGTGAGAATGTCTGAATTATCTGACATGCACTTGATTTGGATGGGACAGAAAACAATTTGTAGTGAATAAAGAAATCGCTGTAGTTTTGGTCATTGGTGTTTATCCTCAGAAGTTCCCTCTTAGACTCAGATATCTGAAAGCAGAGAGGTTCCTCATCCCATGTGCCATCTCCAGGCCACCAATGCCTCAAATTTATTTGGACACCATCAGTGTGGAGAGGGAAGCATGCTGTCCCAGTGGTGGCAGCAGTATCTCCTAGCTTTCTGTCAGGCTCATGTAGCCAGAGATGTTCTTTGAGGTTTACCAGGTCCTTTGTCAGGGATGCAGTTGCTAAGAAGAGGCTTTTCCTTTTGACAGAAAGTGAAAAGCTAACCTGAAAAACCTTTTCTTCCTTTTTGGATGTAGCATTTAGGACAGGAGTTGTTCACATTTCACAGGTTTAGAAGTTCGACATGCATCTGTACATCTCCTCCAGTTACTCAAGTGAATTTTCCTGAGCATTTGTACCCATGAGACTCCCACTCAAATATTTGTGTGCCAAGCTAGTCTCAACAGCCAGGATATGAGCAGTGTGGTTCACTTTCAGATGTAAGAAAACAGTTCTTGAAAAGGATTACTGTATACAGCAAGTCTGGCAAGAGGTTCTATAGGAGTCCAGTCTTTCTGACTTCTGTACTAAGGAAGGCAATGTTATGGCAAGACTGAGCTCTTCTTTGCAAGAATAGCAACGGTTAAGTAGAACAGACATGGAGCACAAAAAACCCCCAGGAATTCCAGTAACCACTCTGAGCCAGATTTTAGAGGTTACATCCAATACATCAACATACCTTTCTTTCTTATGTTAATTAAATATCAGTCAATAACTTGTGTAGAACAAATCCTCTTATATGTATAAGCATGTAGCTCTAAGTCACCAGGGTAGCCCAAAGCTCTAAAGCAAGAGATCTTCAGCAAAGATTAGTCAGCTTAGCTGCACTGCAACATTTCCAGTAGACATCACATGAAATTCTGGCTGTACAGCTGAGGACTGTGTTAATGCCCCAGTGCTGCAGTTTTCTAAGCTGTTTCTTTTCTGTCATGTGGTGACTCTCATTACCTCTATGCTGTTCTTGCCTCACAAATTCAACTGGTGTGGTTTCCAGTTTGGATCTAGATCTGTGAAGCCTGAAGGAGGGGCATTCCTCTGGGACTGGGCTAATACTGCCTTCTCTAGTATGAATAGTCTTTGTATTTATTTTGAACTATATTTTCTGGTGGTTTTGAAATGACATTAACTGCTGTATTCTTTAAGCAGTGTTGAAAAATCAAAAGCATTTAATTTCCAAGGATTTACTCTTTCTGAAAACTGAACAAAAAATTACACTGTATGTGGCAAAGGGAACAGAGTGAATAAGCCAACAAAACCCACACACCATCAAAATATCAACAGTGACTCAGAAGGCTTACAAATTGCTACCTACAGATTCCAGGTGTCTGAAATAAATTATTTAAACTCAGCATAAACCAAACACTGTGATAGAGGTCAAATTGTTAATTTCACTGTCAACAGTGGTGTTTGACAAATGCAAATACAAGAAACCAGATTTTATACATTATTGTTATAGCAAAATTCTTATTTATTATTCCATTTTGTATTTTAAGCCATGTCTAAGTTATGAGGAAGCTTTTCTTACCTGACTCCTAAGAAAAGAATATTCTCAAATGTAACCTATTCCCAAGAAACATAACAGTATTATTAGATAGCTAAATCTAGAGTATCTGTAAACCCATTTGGGAATGTAATTTGGAAAACAGACTCAAATGAATCTACTATCAACTGTCAATAACTAAGAGTTTTCCTACAGGTAATTGAGTTATCACAATAGCCCAAAGAAAGATGTTCTTCCCCAGAGCAGATGATCAGTTGGGCACCTGATCACCTCTTTTGAGGTATACCATAGCTGAAATAAACAAACATGCAGGTTTTGCATAGTTTTGGAAATCACATCAAATTAGAGTATCAAATATTTATAGCTAGGTGAAAAAAATAAAAAGGATTATATGCATTCAGTCTCAGTTTCTCTGTCACTTTCAGTATTTTTTGACTTAGGATTTTGGTCAAAGTTTACCAAAATTTTTCTTCCATATCATGATCTGATATGGATACTCTTTCTCTGAAAGTTTTTATAGTATTTTTCTGCTTTATCTCTTCAGTCTTTATGAACCACAGAGGTTTTCCAAGTCTCATGTTTTTCTTTTAAAATGAATACCTGCCTCAATACCTGCTGGTCTTGTCTCTTTTTTTTGGGAAAAAAGTGAGAGGTAACTGGCTCTGTTTAAAATGTGGCTTGTGGCCAGGTGTAATAGTGCTCCATTATCTCTGACTGGGAATGATATGACAGGACTCTCCCATATATACCCTAAATGAATTTATGACTTGGTAAATGGTATTCTGATACCATTCTGCCTTCATGCAGCAGATTTCCTGTACCCTGAGAAGTCCATTGGTGTAACATGTTAATCATAACATTTAAAACTCATAAGCATCTTGGGAAAAATTGTCCAGAGTATACCTGCTGGAATTTAGGTTTAGTAGTCCAAGAACAAGAGAGAAGGGAACAGGAGGCCATTGCTGTGAAAAGCAGAGGTCACTCAGGTGTGGCCACTCTTTATGAATGTATTGTGGGTTTTGGTGCAAGAAATTGCATATGAAAGGGTAAAACTGAGGATGGAATGGGAAGCAGTTTTGCTGGTACACTCTGCACACTCTGAACATTGCCAAGAGGTGCTCTTTCCTTGCCAGTGCCAGTACTTTGACCCTTGACTAGTGACAGTGTACATCTTTGGAAAAACCCAAAAATTTCAGAGGAGGTGAAGAGAACTGGTGGTACCTAACTGAAATAATTTGCCTACAAAATTACTATGTATGTCTGCTCTGTGCATATGTGTATGTATAAATGTATTTGGCTTCACTTTGTGATTATTATTCTTGTGTTTGATGTTGCTACAAGTACTGCTGTAAAATTGAAATCTAGGTTTTAGAAAAACTGGGATGACACTGAACATCTAAATATAGATGAGGAGTAGCTGTGCAGGTTGTTAGGTTTATCTTGCATGTAGTGGACATGATGGGAGACAGCTTTCTGTGCTGAGCAGGAAGATCTCACTTCCTGAGGCACCAGGATTAGGAAGTCGCTGTGTGTGTACAAGGAACACCCTGGAGGACATAGAGTGTTTGAAAGAGAAATGAAGTTGTCTGAAAGCTGACATCTTTGACAGAACAGCTGAGGAGAATGGGAACATTCAACAGACCTGTGTAGCTCTGTAGAGCCCTGACTGAAAAAAGGAGAAATTGAAACTTAAAAGAAGTGATAGAGGGGAAATTACTGAATTTGCAATCATTGTGTTAAGACCTTCCATGGGAGAAGTACATGAAATGACTAAGAGTCATTTCACTTCAGAGTGGTGAAGAGCTCTCAGATGAGCAATAAGCCCATAATGAACAACTTTTCAAGATGCCAGCCTTTAGGGAAAAGTTCTTAAAATCCTTGCCAGTTCATTTTCTCCAGAGCAGATTTCAATTTGTGACAGCTACTGAGCGTTCCACACAGCATGTCACAGCTCTGTTCCTTATTTAACTTCTGCCTAGAAGTGGCCACAATCTTTAATCTGTGATGTATGGATATAATTGTTTTCCTGATTTGGTTCTTCCAGTGCTGTTAGTTCAGTGGGACTCCTTCTTTAGCTAATTTGGAAAGATGATTCAAATCCTAAATAGCTTCAGATCAGCACCAAAATCTGTGCCAATGGGCCAAGGTCATGAGATGATGTCAAAGCAGCCCTGAGAATTCCAGCTGATACCAACCCCGAAGACAAAGTAAAGAGGAAAAAATAGAAAATACTCTGTTATTTGTGTTCACTTCAAATTATTCAAGAGTAACACTATACTGGTCTTTCACATCAGTGCTCTCCACGATCAACTTCTTTTTTTCCACTTGAACTGAAAACTTTTCCCAAGGATAAGACTGGAGTTTACAAGAGGCTGCTAGATGCCAGTCCTACAAATATCTTTGCACATGGTTAGCTTCATGTGCAGGGGTGGTCTTGTTGATGTCAAATTAAGCATATGCCTAAGTGTTTAGAAGGCTCGGCCTTACATCTGACATCCAAGTAAACAGACAATCATCTCAAATTCTTCAGTAATTTCTGATCAAAAAGGATGTTTTATTAAAAACAAACCAAATATTTCAATGTATCTAAATTCAACATAAAAATAGCTTTTAAATTAAAATTATATTCATAGCTTTAAACCTTTAATTAGTGAAATCCTTTTTTATGCACTGAAGCTCAAAACTTCTCCTATATGTTAATATCTAAATGTAACTTTGTGAATTATGAAAGGTCAAATACATCTCCATTAAACAGATTTTACTCTAATGATACACTGGTTAAGCATCAGTCATTCACCTTCATCTTAATTAAACTGATTCTCTTATATTCCAGGATTTGCAGATAAAAATTTATTCCTGTAGTGATGAATTCATCAATGACACCCACAAGTAACGTTTTGGAAGACAGTCTGTTTTGCTTGCACAGCCTCTTCTCTCCAGTGATCTCAAGCCACTTTGTAAAACTCACACAAGCATTCCTAAGCCAGAGGAGCATTATTGGCTGTGCGAAGTGGGGTGGGTACTGACAGGGGCTGCTGCACGGGTGCATTGGGTGCTGTGCCGTGTGCTGGAGGATCGAGTTCTCCAAATCCAAAGAGCATTGTTTGGTTTCAAACTTTGGTGAGGCAGGAATCCAAGACGACTCTGAGTAGTAACAGATCCTTCCACTTGGAGAGAGAGAGAACAGTGGCTATTTTGTGGTCTCAGGTGTCCTCAGATCTGGGAAGGGGCACAGTACCAATAGTTGTGCTTCAAAGGCATGACAGGCTGAACAAATGGTTAGGTGACATTCTTAGAAGGTAACAATTTAGTAGATAAATTTAGACATTACTCACTTTCTTCATGTTTATAAATCATCTGTAAAATAACTGACTTTTCCAAATCTTTAGATGCTGCAGTAGCATTGTTTTTTGGCCTGTGGGCTAATGGAAAATTGACTTCTCTAAATATTCACTTTGGGTTGATTACTGCTTGTGCCACATGGATGGCCAGCTTAATGGTGTGGTCTTTCTGTTTCCTGACTGCACACTTCAAACTTTATGAGCAGAGTGATCTTTTTGTTCCTTCTTTGTGAGCTATTCATGAACACGTAAAATTCTTCAATGAACATACAGAGTTAAGAAAATAAAAGTATTTATGTGGCTTTTGAGGGTCTTCATGATATTGTTATGCTTGAAAATATTTATTTGGTGTACTGCCTTTGCATCCCAGGGTTACTAGAAAATAAAGTCTTTCATCTTCCAGATTGCTGGGATGAATGAGTTTGCACATACCTGTAAAGCAAGATTTTGTTCAGGAGACTCATATCTGGTTCTGTGGACATTGTATTTTGCCAGACCTAAACCATCAATTTCCACCAAAGTGACTCAGTTTAAAATAACTTCTGTTTTGTTTTTGCCAAATAACAAAAAAAAAAACAAAAAACAAAAAACCCAAAAAACCAACAAGACCCCATCTCAGAAGAGACTCACTCGGTAGCTACATGAGAAAACATAGGATATTCTTTGAACTACAAATAGATTTTTACTTCTATCTTACTGTAGAATGAATGTGTATATATAGAAAAAACATCTGATATGTCTCAACAGAAAAGATGAGTCTTAGTTATCAGCCATGCAGTTTCAAAACACTTTCAGAGATATTTTAAGAGCAATAAGCAATAATCTATATATATATTTTTCATAAATACATGCTGAGGTTATCATCTGACTTACACAGTAGATGGAATATAGGACACATGACTTTGACTTTGAAAATCTACACCTTTCTTCCCTTTTGACTGGAAAACCACCTTCATTCAGTCAAAGAAATATGTAATCACATTATCTTGTTTGACAGCCCAAGCAAGAGTCCCTCTGGGAATGGTATCAGTGTCTATCAGGCAACACCAATACACATGCAGTGCTCTAACAGAGTCCAGCTGAATTTAGAAGGGACAAAGGGAGGTCATGTATCCCATCCATCTGCCTTGCAGCTTAAATCTTTACCATAAAGCCAATGATCTGTGAAAACTGTTTTTCACAGTTAGAAAAGAAAACTCACTGATTTGCGTCTCTTGAAGGCTTGAGGAGTGATTCTAAACCTAAGCTTACACTTAGCTAATGCACCTTGCTTTGTACTACTGCCGTGAAAGAAAATCACAGAATAGTCTGAGTTGGAAGGATCCTCTCTTCAGAGAATGGGCTGTACAAGGATCAAGTCCAAGACCCTGGCATTATTAGTGCCATTCTCTAACAAACTGAGCTATTTCATGATCATAGCATGTCAACAGTTTTCTGGAATTTTAAAATTAGTCATTTTTCCAAAGGATTTACATTATCAAAGCTCTATTAGCCTATCTACACTATAATTAGATTAAATGTAACTAGCACAACTTCAGGTGAAAATAAAACCCTTATGGATAAGTTTTAGGAAACCCTAGACCACAAAAGCTGGATAACTGACTAAGGAAAAAATGGTGATTTTTGTATCAATGCTAAAAATGGTGTAATGAATGCATGCAAAGAATATAGGGCATTATTTTATGTGATCCTGCTGACTGCTGACCAGTGTGGCCTCATTTTGACAAGGGGCATTCAGGGTAAGAAGGAAGGTAATGTCTGAACAGTGTTACAGAAGCCTTTGCTCATATCACTGGAAAAACCACATCTGAGTCAGTGCAAGCACCCCAGGAAAACATCTTGCCTCTTTCTGTGACTACCTTGCTCTAGATCAGGCTCCTAAAAACTCTTTTTCATTTCCAGAATAGCTGTCTCCAAGCATAATCATGTTCAATAACTTAAAATGAAAAAGGAATGCTTCTTCAACTTTTTACTTGATTTCCAGGAGTCCCAAAAGAGACCTTCTCTAAACAACTCTAGAACAATAGCACAAATTGTAGTTCCAACCTCTGCACACGCCCTTGAACCCTGTAGCCCAGATGATCCAAATCTGCCAGTCTTGTCATGCCCTTATCTCCTCTGCTTGCTCTTCACCCCTGACCTGCTCCAGCTCATGTTCAGACCTTGCTGTGTGAGCTCTGTTCCCACATGCCCAGGCAGTAGTGATGGCTTTGCTCCATCCTAGCAGATATGCCATAACACTTCCTCAGCAGTGTGTCTTCTCTGCTTGAGGGGTTACCCGTGATCAGTCCCACAAGACTGAGGCCAAATAGTGTGTTGCTCACTTTCCTGCTAACATGAGGGACAAAAGAGGCAAGCTGCTTGGGCTGACAACCTGGCCCCCAGGAGTCCAGCATACCACTGGTGTTGCTGTGGGGATGTAGCTGCCTTCAAGGTGGTCTTTGCTGCACTGTCTTTATTTTGGCTTTAGATTGTAAGTGGGTAGAGACTTACACGCCCACTTTATCTTCTTTTGAGTACCCCCTCATGCATGAATTACCAGGGCACTATCCAAGAGTCCTTTTCCTATGCCAGACCTCAGCACTGTGTAAGTGCTAAGCCTGTCCAGGTCTTAGCAGCAGCAGCAGTGAGGCCGCAGGTGTCGAGCTATGTTAAGAACTGGCAAAGCAGCTTCTTCTCACATTTTATCGTAAGGTTACAGTTTAGGATGTTTGAACTCTGCAGATTTGTAGGAAAACTTATTGTTAGGGTGATCTACACTTAAAGAAAACCTCAAATCCTTTTCTTCTTTCTCCTAGTATGTCTCTGCAGCACCATTTACCTGTGCAGAAAGCCGTGAAAACATCAGTGCTGCTGCTTAGTTCTGCCAGTGCTGCACCGGGCAGCGAGTCAGATTCACCCACCTCCTGCACTTCAGGAGCTTCTGGTCCACTAATGCTGAAAAACACAGTTTTCCCTTTGGTGCATTTGCTTCTCCCATGTTAGCAGTACCTGAGAAATGACTCCCAGTGTGACAAGTGATGACAGCAGCTGAGCAGAGCATGTGGGGCTGGGGCCGTGTGGGCCTTGTGGTGCTGGCTGGGTGCCTGCACGACCACCATCTGCCTGCTACACAGTAGGGACATGGGGCCAGTCGCCACGGGGGAACCTGCTGCCAAAAGTACTTTATTTCTCCTCTGAGAAAGGTGATGTGCCTTCCCACAACTGGCAATGGGCCTCGGCCCAACTGCTCGTGCTGGCAGGATATGTCCCCGTGGGGATGCCATGTGCCAGCCCCAAGCACCAAGCCTGGTCTCTGTAGGGGACAAGGAGATCCCTTTTCCAGGCAGTGTTTGGCAGTGCTTGCCAGTGGGAATGAGGGAGGGCCTGGGGCAGATGTGGAGGCGGTTGCCTGCATAAACCTTGGGAGGAAATGCTCTGGGTCTATGTATGTGGGGATGCCTGCCTGCTGAGAGATGGGTGGGATACAGCAGGGTGTCTGGGGATGTGGGGAGCATCTCTGTGCTAGCATGGACACAGAACTGTGGGGACATGCAGACTCCCCTAGCAAGGTGGATATGGGCTTATTCCTTCTGCAGTGGAAATGAGTCACCTTCCTTTCCTTTAATGATCTGATTAGGCCTGTGAAACATAAAAGGAAACAAAAATGAGATAAATGATGTGTGAACAAAAGGGAATTATAACAGCTAAAAATTCCTATTAATTGGAAATGTTTAAAAGTCCTGGTTAAACAGCTGTTGTTTTGATGTAGGCCTTGGGAACAGGACACATATATCACAGCGGTTCTCCTCAGCACAGTTGTGTCTCTCCTTAACTCTTGCAGTAAATAGAAGCTAAAATGAAAAATCCCTTTTCGATGTTCTTCAAAACTCTACAATCCCTGGAGAAATCATTCTGAAAGATCAACTAATGAGTGCTGTCAAATGCTGAGCTGCTTTTCCTTGATTTGGAGGTAAATCACTCACTTTGCTGGCAGGTTCAGAAATGCCTCAGCTCAAAACAGCCTCACAGATCTGATGGTGCCTCAGCTGAAGGCCACATTCTGCCTCTGCTGTTTCTGCTGTACCACAGGTGAAATGTTTGCTAAAGACTTCTCCGGAGTATTTAAATAATAAATAATTTAATAATAATTTACGTAATATTTTTTAGGTTTTTCTGTTCAAATAGTAACAGAGCAGTACAGATCCTATGTAACAGGAAAGGCGAGCAAGACAGATATGGTGTAAAGAAGTCTAAATCTTTAATGTTTGGTTCTGCCTAACTTTATTGAGAAGATGGGAGCTCAGGCAAAATAAAGGAAGAGAACATGCTAAAGGCTAGTTAGATGTACTTGGACTGCCAAGACCTGATAACTAATCCTGTGTAATCACTGAACCATTAGTGAGTCTTCACAGTAACATGAAAAGATGCAAATATGGTTCTTCTGAAAAATTCAGGAAGCTATAATCAATCCCTTATAGGAGTTTCTGGAAATGTTCGGAATTAATTTATTAAATAAAAAATAGGTTGCAGGAGGATACTAAAGAGTTAAGATAGACCACCTAAGCAGGCAAAAAACTACATTGTGTGAAATCAATCTTAATTCCTTCTTTGAGAGCATTTGATTTAGAGAATAAGAGAAAAGCATTATATGGGATGACTCTCTGATTTAGATACACTTATTCTACCCAGGTCTCCTGCAAAGCTGAGGAAATAAATCTAGAGTTGTCCACCTAAACTGATTGCTCCTTTCAAAAACTTCTGAGATTGAAGGCATAGGTAGTTTGCTGGTTAGGCGTGGCTCCAAGTGTAGTCTTAGAAGAGTGGGAGGTGGAAAGCATTTCCTGCTGAAGCCTTGGCTTTCAGTTTAAAAAACAACTTGACGCATTTGCTGAAGGTATTATAAGCAGTTTGTAGTACATGATTAGAACTTAAAGGGACCTAAATAATTTGGGAGGCTGATCCAAAATCATGAGATGAAATGTAAAAAACCATGGAGTAGCCACACAGTGGAAAAGGAGAATGGATGTCATGTGAAGGTGATGCAGAAACAGAAAATCATATTCTGGGAAGCATTATCAGGCTTCTGTGAGGAAGATGCAAGATACAGCCTTTCTGCCCAGTGAGGCTTTAGTGGGTACTTGGGATCTATCCTAGCAGCAAAGACAACATAAACTGGAGCAACGACATTTTGGGAATGTCTTAGGCGAATAGTAAAGAATCTAGAAGCATTCAACAGGAAGAGCAGAAGTTATGGCCTGTAAGGCTGAGGAAGATTTGGCATCTGTCTTTTAATAAGGCCATCTGTTAATTTTTATGCCTGTTTGAAGCATTTGGTGAACTCTTTTTGGTTTAAAGAAATGCATATTCAGATTTCCCTTTTTCAGGCATCAAATTTCCAAGAATGTAAAGGAAAAAAACAAGAAGAGCAAAACTGAAAATATGAACAGAAGTGTTGTTTCTAGAGTAAATTAATATTACAGTTTTCCTAGGTCATGATCTCTTTCTGGACATGTCTGAGCGGGAAGAGCTGCATTCAGCAGTAGAAGACGTCTACCCCATTATGTGGCAATTCAGGATCAGTACATGATCATGTACAATCATGATCATGTTCTGCTATGAGAAAAAGATATAAAATTTGAAGAACTTTTTTTAAAAAAATAAATCAAATTACACCTTGTATTTTTCCTCTGTTTCATGTGATGAAATCTAGAGACTAGATTTTTGGGAGAATAAGTGTGGGGGATTCCAGTGCAATAAAGACTCTTTTTGTGTTTCTTGCAAAGATTGCCTTGTAATAACTAACATATATGCTGAATCACTTTGATCCGGGTAAACATCTCTGTTGAAGTCCACAGATTTGTTTTTGACTGGGGATATAAAAGCAGAAAAAAAGCAGGCCATCCAAAAACTTAAGTTGGTCATAGCTAGTTGTAAAAGCAAAATGCAAAAATTTCGTTGGTGACTCTTAGGTATGAACAATTGTGTTTATATATGCGCACCTATAATTGTACAAATGTACTCCTATGTATGTACTTAAGTAATGTTCACATTAGTAGATCTTCAAAGCTTAGTACAGTAGCAAATTATTTTTTATGATAAAAATCATATTTTTCTTCCTGGATGAGTATCTAGAAGGAAGGAAATCAGGGAGGAAAACTGGAAAGAGGAATGCAGGGAAAAATGGAAGGTAGAAAGTGTTCAAGCTTTTTCATTGTGCAGCTTCACTTCTACAGTTTCTGGTTCCTCTTCTGAGCAACAGCAAGGGAATGAAAAAATGGAGGGAAATAAAAGGTGATAATATAGTCAACTGTTATGTTATCATATTCCAGAAATGTTATGGGGCAAATAGGAAATGGGTTACACCCAGATCATATGTAACTATACAAGATAGGGAATGTTTCCATAAGGAAACACTGGTTTGCAAGCTAATGGAAGTGAAGTATTTTTGAACCTCCTGCACAGAGGTAAACTAGCATATCTCAGCCAAAAGCAGTGAGGATATGGCCCATGTTCCCTATTATTCTTTAGGGTTTATAGTATGCTAATAAAATAAATTATTTGACAGGCATATCATGTTTCAGGCATACGGGAGAGGGAAAGAAGTTGGTTCATTTTTCCATTTGTATCCAAGACCAGTGTTGAGCAGTTACCCAGTCTCAAAAATGTAATTTATGTCACAAAAAGATGTAGATATGTATTTTACTCACATTTTTATGGCTACTGTGGTGAATATAATAACCCAAATAATTGGCCTTTGTATTTGGATTTAACTACAGGAACTCTAAATGCCTGTAAATTGAAGCAAGCAATTAAATCTGGGAGCATTGAGCCAAGACAACCTGATGTCCTGGGTTATCATGTCAGCAGCCACCCTACTGGATGTGCAAAGGCTGTGTTTATGAGCTGAGCTACACAGAGTGATGTTATGCTACTCCCACATCCTGATGACACACAGCATGGACCGGTCAGTTGCTCTACATCCTTCCCCAGAAAGGGAGCCAGAGTGTGAGAGGTGGGTGAGAAGTTCACTCCACCAAGTCCCACAACAGGATGGGCAATGATCAGTATCCCAGCTTGAACAGGTTGCCTCCAGCAAGAGGCTTTGGGTGTGTCTGTAGCAACTTGTCTAGAGACTTTCATATGCTTAAAATACAAATGCAAGGAAAAATAATTCTTGTGCTAGTCCCCAAGACTTGCATTACATGAATGTCAGTACTACATCAGAAAAATGGAGAGAAGATTTTAAACTTGCTGTAGTTCTGGAAGTGTCTGTGTCTATGAAGGAAACAAGTGGAGAGAAGCTAAGTCTATTTGTTAAGAATAGATCTAGAGGTGCATTTTTGTCACAAAACAAGAGTTCTTATATAACTTCAGGTACATAGAAGATAATGTCAAATCAGAAGAAATTCTCAAGGAAGATTCTGCACTTCAGAGAGGTGCCTGGAGATTGGGCAACTTCAAAGCACAATTTTTCAACTGTACTCCTCTGGTTTGCAGAAGTTACCTGCTGAGACACTGGTCTCTGTCTAATTCAGGCAACTGCTGAAAACCTTGAAGATAGGGATTAGCTGCATTTGAAGAATCACCGTCACTGATAACATTATTCTGCCTAAAACTAATACAGGAATTTACAGTACAAACAGGAGATTATATTATTTCTTTGGGTAATGTTTCAGGTAACATCTGGTCCTCAGAAGAAGAGAAACACTGTATTATAAGCACAGTCTGGGCTATACAGTCTTCCCAGTGGAAGTGCTGAAAAGTCTTCAGAAAGGTAAGTCTGTTGTGCACTCCTTAAAAAAAAAAAAAAAAAAATGGCTTGAGAAGTGTCTTGAATATGGCAAAATCCTTCATCTGAAGTGGGTCACAGAAAGAGCCATCTGACCAGAAGGAATTCTGGATCTGTTTGTCAGATAATGGATAAGTTGTTTATTTAGATCATGCTACATAAACAAAGGTTGTATGTTGCAGTAGAATTATGTTTAAAGTGGAAAGTAGTTTAACACACAGGTACTGTGAATTTAACAGAGTTTTGTTATCCACATTCCACTAAGTGACACCTGGGAAGTGGCAATGCTTGGCATTTGGAGATTAAGTGAAGATACAGAATTTCTCTTTAAACAGAAATTAATAATAATGATATTCTGCCCTGGCAGTTCACTGCTAGGTGAAAGGAAAAAGTGCAACAAGAATTCCTTCACAAAAAAACTGATAATATTTTATAACTGAGTGGAAATTCCAATGAAAAGTGTAAATAGTGTGTGGAAAAACAATGTGAAGCAAAAGTGAAGATGATAGAAGATACTTCCATGAAATAAAATGAGAATTCTGAGAACAGGAATAGGAATAAAATGGAAATGATCAACCTGGGGGAAAAAAAACCCCAGATGCACTACTTCTGGTAAAGGAATTCCTATCATCTCAAGATATAAAAAACATGGCTTAAGTGGGTCTCTCTGATAGTCTCAACACAAGAACTATTTTCATTGGGAACTTTCATTTTGGCAACAGCAGCCCGTTGAAAGTACAAGGATTTGCCTTGGGAGTCCACAGGCTCCTCTGCCTGACAGATTGACAGCTCCAAAGAGGAGGATGGGGCTGTGTTTATAATGGGATGTAGCGGAATGCAGCTCTATCCAAAAATGTTATGGATTTACATACATTTAATATCCACATTCCATTAAGTGACATCTAAAACCCAGGGAGAGACTTTACTTAAAAAGAAAAGAGACACTGGATGATTCAGAGACTTAGTAATGGAATACAGAGCCATTCACCTCTAGGTCAACTGTCTGAGTTCAGCTCGAGTTATTATTGACCAAACATTTATACTAACTGCAGGCTGTGTGAAATATCAATGGCTTTATGGCTCTGCTAGATATATTATTTGTTCATGTCTGAGGTGTCCATATGGCAAAAATCACCTCAGACTCCCTTTATAGTCAGGGAATACCAGGTACTTTTAAGGCATAAATCATATGGAAGATGTCTTCTTTAGGATGAGATTAATTGCACCCTAGAAGTATCTATTTCTCTCTGTTGACTACAAAAAGAGCACAGGGTGACTTGCTTCTATGTAGATGTTTATACTGTAGGAGTCTAAATTTGGATAAGATGAATACCATACTAAGTGATTCCTCTCTAGTCACCCAGAGGGCTGCGGTAGGTCTGCACCCAACCGTGGGTATCTTAGATCCGCTTGCAGAAAAATGCTGGCTCACATCTGCCCGTGGCCACCTGAATCCCACCTTTATTATGTCTCAATGTCCTCTGGCAAATAATCAGCAGCCTTTCTTACTCCTTATGGGAGAGATGAGCCAACTCAGGGGAAGGTGCATCTTCATACTAACAATGCCCTTTTCCCTAGAACCTGTCAGCAAAATTCATTAGTTATAGTGTGGGTGGTCTCCAGAAAGGCAGTAGGCTGGGACATGTGTCGTTTCCCTGAGCTTAAGAACCTGTGTACATTCAGGAGCTCCCTGATGCTCTACCAAACTTTCCTGGCTGGCAAACGTCAAAATACGTTAAGTTGGCATTTCCAGTTTTAATCTGTGAATGAGTAAATTACTTCCTCTTGCATCTTTTTTACAAGCCTTTGTTAACTGACTGAAATAAGAGCAGATTGTACAAGACTTTGCCAAGAGATTTAATAATATTAGTACTAAATAATAACATTAGCTTCATTCTCAAGGAAGTGCTTGCAGTTAAGACAGGCAGGTTACGACAGTAGGCAGAACATGACATGTGTGAATTAGTCATCCTTCTCTGCTCCTGAAACATTGGCTCTGCTGTAGGTGATAATGAAACCAGAAGAAAATCTTCTGAAGGTAAGGTGTATGTTTATTTGTTTTAGAATCTTTGATGGTATATTGACTGCTGTATGATCCATACTGGGTTGTGAGGTGTTGAACACAGCCTGATCCTGAAAGTCCTGGTTCATGCCTGGCAGAGGCTTTCTTCAGTAATACTACTGATGCCTTTTACATAGCAAAGTGTTCTCTTCTCTTTGCATCAGCTGGTATGTGCAGAAAACTGGACAAACAACTTTTGGCGTCTGCTCAGTCATTAAGCAAATTTTATCAAGATTGCTATGAAAGGCTGACCAAGTGTGTCTTTGTGCTGGATGGAAAATGACTTCTAGGTGTAAATGAAGACACTCCTCCAGTTTTGAGATATTTTGTCCCTTCCATGAATAATTTAAGCTGTGGTGCATTGAAGCATATGCAGCTTCTCAAGTAATTTTGAAAACAATGGTAGATGTTTGTATTCCAGAGTAGAACTCCTGTTTATGTTAACATCATTGCCTGCTTGCTGTAAGATCTTTCTGTTCTGTCACATTCATCTTTTATCTGTCTTAAAGCCTATAAGGAGTTGAAATGATGATCAAGCACCCCTTCACCATCTGAATTGATATTATTTACTAATTACAGATATCTTCCTCTATCTCAAGGAAATCTGATAATGCTTTTGCAGTCAGGACAACACTGTTGGAACTGTAGAGACCATACCTAGCAGTCTTCCAACCAAAACCTTTGGGCATTGTGGTTCTGTCACACTTATTAGATAGTAATGTAAATCATACAATATGACCAGAGAAATGAAGTCAGAGGAATATGTGTATGAAAATACCAAATTTGGCTTTAGGCACAGGTGCAACTCTTCCTCTTTTGATGACATTGATGAGCAGCCCCTGGGTCTCTCCTTTACCTCCTGTGGCCTCAGTGCAGCTGTCATGGCATGGCTCCACTCAGGCAGCTTGTCACTGTAGTTTAAGACTTTGTCCAAATCTGGTGCCATTTCAGTGACAATTTCTGTGTCACCTGGATTCCAGTTTGCCATCCAGTAGATAAGGCTAGTGCCCAATATGTGCTGTTGCAGTGTGGATTTTTTTTAAACTAAATAGGTAAGAATCCATACTGTGTTTGCTTCAGTCACAGCTATGCTACAGGAATACTAGAGTACTATGCCTGTCTATTGCACACATACAACAAAATATTTGCAACATCATATTTCAAATTAGGTGACACTATATTATCTTATCTTAGGCTTTTCATAGTGGTGATACTTTTCAGTTAAGTTTAGCTGATAAAACTGCCATCTTTAAATTGCTATAGGTAGAGACAACAAGGTTGTTTTGGGTTATTGGTTCCAGGATATACTTATAAGGATAGCATTTTGGGTACATGGAAGGAGTCATACTTTGGCTATTGGGTGAGTTTAGCCAACCAGTCTAGGCTAAAGCTTTAACTTTAAGGTGGCTAATGTAGTTTAGATGACTCAATACATAACCTCTAATGAGGCAAGCCTTCCAGTGAACTGAAAAAGAACATAAAGCTCTCAGTCTCTTGAGGAGAGCAACAATAAATATGGTGAACAAAATAGGTGCAAAACAAATACATTTTATGAGTCAAGCTAAATGCTTTCCTTTTCCAATAAAAACAAAATGATGAGGTAGTGAAGCTATATTTGGTGGTGACTTTAGTAAAACATCTGTCAGACTTTCTCATAGCAAAAATTGTACTCTGCTGAAAGTTCTATTGAAAGGTCTTCACTAAAGTTACTAATAAACAGAAATGCTTTGTATTGTAAAAGAGTCTGTGGAATCAGGAAGAGGAGTGAAGAACCTATTAATGGTGAACAGTGAGATTCAGTTTAAATCAAGCTCTGAGTCTATCTCATTTAACACAATCCATCATATTTTGACACATATTTCTTGATTTCTTGGTTTCTTTCCTACACCCTGGCCCAGCCCACCCACTGCCCAGTACCTGTTTTTTAAAAATAAGTGCTATTATATCAGCTAGATAGGTCTTGGGAGTAAACTCTACCAGAGCTCCTATATTCTGTAGGAATAGATTTCATCAAAAAGATGTATAGATTGGAAGGCCTTTCTAAAGGAATTAAACAATCAGGAGGATAAAGGGAATGAGTGCTGAGACAGAATGGAAATTTTTTTCTGCAACTTGTTTTCCATCAAGACTGAAATCCATTGTAGCATAGACTGAGATCAAACAGATGATTGTAAATACTTTCCTTACTGTGAAACCTTAAAAAAAAATCAAATTATTAGGAATGATGGTAAGAAAAATCAAGCTTACTTTTAGTATCTGTACTTCAGTTTACTTTTTTGTTTTAAAATTATTATTTTTTTAATAATGATTGTTTCTTTATTGATTTCCTTTAGCTTTACTAGGGTGGCAAATCTGAGTCTTCTGGTCCAAATGACCTATATCCATTTACCATCAATACTGTTCCAACTCCAGGCTTCCTGACACCACTTTAATGTGAATTCCAGACATCAGCACAGCACTGCAACATTGATCTGACTGATGCATATTAATACACAATGTGAACATACACAGATGTTGACCAATCTTTTCTTTAAACCCCTCAAATATTTTCCTTGTCAAGATAAAATATTGAAATGAAAAGTGTATTTTCCAGAAGAGTGGGTACATTTAGTAAAATCACCATTTATTTTAAAAATAATTTTTAAAATCCTGTTTGGGAAAGTAGTTAGACCAGACTTCAGCTATGTTCACTGAAATTTAAAGCCATACCACAACATGTCTAGGGGAGCTCTTTCTTGTTAAATACCTACCCATCTGAAAGAGTTAATCCCAATACACTGAGCCTCTGTGGTCTTTAAGATTTTTGTCTCAGTGTAGAGCTATGTTCTTTATTCCCTTGACCTCTTGCTACTCTTCTTGGTCTCAAGCTTCCTGTCTGCTCTTCCTTCCCAGATACGGGGATGTACAATTCATCTCTCCCAAGTCAATAGGAGAAGAGATATCTGAACTTTCCTTTAATTTCAGCTCTCAGCAACTTAGGCATGAACCCTTCCAAGATGTGAGCTGAATTAGTTCTACTTTCTCTGGAAATATTCACATCTTTTTACCTCCCAATAAACAAAAGCATTCCTTCATCAGCATAGTCTTTTTGACTAAGAGCAAAGTTGTCAAAGTAATAATTTGGTTTTACCTGACCTGGTGGACCCACATAACAAGCACATTCAGCAAATAGTGGACCTCACACAGCACTGTTAAAAGACACAATGTCTTTATAATGGTAACCAAAACTCATAGGTTGTAGGGATATTGTTCAAATAATCACGTATTTTTTAGATAAAGACAGAAATCAATACTCATCTGGAGTAACACCACATGTACCAACTGTGAACATTTTTCATGTCTATATTACACTGTAAAATTAATGGGACATAAACTTCAAGTATACAATGAGAATGCATTTTAAAAGTGCCTTATATATGCTAATTATTAGATCTCCTTTGGACTGAGAAACACTTCACAGACTTGATCTTGAATACTTTTTTACAGATATGCAAAAGTCTGTTTGGTCACACTGGTGGGATCAGAGGTTATCTGGAAACATGGAGAGGAGGGTAACAAGAATGGAAACTGCAACTTTGGACATTATTGTTTATTACAGTGGACTACAGTGGTTTTACAAGTGGTGTAAGCATGGAATTATTATTTAGAGTGAAATATTTGCTGTCTGAATTTTGACTCAGAAAATTAAACCTAACTTAATGCCTCTGGCACCTCAGGAAAATATTCATAGAATCATATAAAGGTTTGGGTTGGAAGGGACCTTTGAAGGTCATCTAATCCAAAACCCCTGCAATGTGCAGGGTCATCTTCAACCAGATCAGGTTGCTCAGAATCCCATCCAGACTTTTTTAAAAGTCCTTCAAGGGATGTTCTTCTTTATGATCAAGACTTTCTTTCATGTTCCTTCATGAAACATGAACTTCTGTCTGTTGTGGTGCGCAGTTCTGTCTCTGAGGTCAGCCCTGCCTGGCTGACAACCCAGCAGCCCTGGCTGCGCCCCAACAGCACCTTTGTATGGGTTCTTGGTTCTACAGTACTGTTACCTCCACTGTCACGGCCGTGGTCAGAAAGAGGAGACTCTCTTGAGGCTTGGGGCAAAGGTTTTATTCAGGGATCACAGGGGAAGCCCCTAGCCCCAGGCTCAGTGCCTCCGGAGAGAGACCCCGAACCTGAGCTGCAGGGGGTTTTTACCAGTACAGTTCCAGGGGTGGGTAAAAGTTGTAAACCAATAAAACACAGCAAGGTGGCAAGTGCCAACTCAATTACCTAAACAAGAACAAATCAAGCTAAATTGGGGTGGGGTGCTCTGGGTGTCCACCAACCACTGGCCGAACGTCCAGACCTTGAAAATGATTGATGGACAGAGGGGAAAAGATAAATTGGAAAGGATGGGTAGGGAATAATCTTGTGGAGGGACCAATGGAAAACAGTGTCTGGACAAAGGCCTGGGTTGTCTTGGAAACTCTTATCAAGTTCTGATAAGAACACATGCCAAGGCAGGGGCCCCGTTACAGTGGCAACTACAGTTTACAATGGAAGTGGCTATTATAAAACTTATAAAATAAATCCAAACAACGCTACATTTGTCACACTTCATTAGCATAGCAGGTCTGGTCAGGGAGTAAATAAGAGCTAGAACTGTACACAGCCAGAAAAAGTTAGAATTTCCTCAGTATATGAATGTTTGTGATTACATGTTTTGCCAATAGCTCCACAAACAAATTTCCCATTTGCTTTCAATGATAAAGGGGTTTTATTCAACATTTTCAGCATACAGCCATTGGTTTCCTTTTTCATTGCTGTTTCTTTATAATGAGGAGGTAGGTTACTAAACAGAGCTATCTGTGTAGTCTCTCAAGGTACTAAGCACTATTTTTTCCTCATCCTTTTCTGCTGAAAAGTCTTTCAACATTTCTGATAATCTGAGGAAATGTTCTTCCTTATACTTTGTGCACTTAAGCAAAATCTCCGTTTTATTTTTTTCCATTAAGCTGATTGCACAAGTTCTTCAAGCTGAGCTTTTTATCTTCAGTTTCCATCTCTTGTTTATAGTGTCTCATATTGTACTTAATAAAAATCTATCATAGCCCTAAACATTTAATTGTGTAATGGTTCTAGGGAAGAACTGTAGAGGTGGTCTGATTTAGTTTCGGATTGCCTCTTCCAGAGGCCTGTGCATTACGTATACATAGGTGTATATATAAACCATACTTCACATGTTTTCTGGTTGCAACTGGAAAACTGCTCTTTGAGAGGTGTTCAGAGGAGGAAGTAATGGCATAGAATTGTGTTAGAACTTTGGACTGCTTTCACATCAATATTCAGGAAACACTTGTTGTTTTGATCAAAATTACATTACCTGGAAATTAATTTCTCTGTATTTATTAGAGGATAAATACATGTAAAATGAGACATAGCTTAAAATATACCATTAGGCAGGTAGAGAAGGCAGTTCCTGAGGGATGGATAGTCAGTGGAGGAAGACCTGACTGCACCAGCAAAAGGAAAGATGATGATCCAGAAGAGCATCCAGGAGATCAGGCTGGAGAGTAGTCATGTATGAGGATTGTAGCAGAACTGGGATAAATTTGGAGATAGAAACAGGTGTTTCTGAAGAAAACTAAGTCAAAGCAAGGCATGAAAAGCATGAAAGCCAGACTGAATAGAACAGCCATGAGCAGGGGATGAGCCACAGATTTTCTTGGTAAACAGAGTATCAAATATGGCATGTAAGGGTGGGTTACCGAGGCCCCCTTGGTAATGAATAGATGGTTGAAGTCATCAGAGTGGTGGGTGAGATTAGACATGAACAAAAAATGTAAAAGTAGAGAGAAGAATACTGAAAAGAGAAAAGGATGAAAATACACCCCAAATGTTAAAAACTACAAATGGAGGTCTTAAACTGCATTTTATAGACCTCTGCCTTTGAAGGGGAGTGTTATACCACAGCAGTCAGAGAGAAGTGGGAAGGAATGAGATGAGAGGACCTACTCAGATGCTTTGGAGATTGCTTTTCTGCACAGGAATGTACAAAGGCAAAGAAAGTAATGGGCAAACCACTGAAGCACAGATGGGACTGTGCTCTTTCATTGTAGCCAAACTCTGCAGTGGTGTCAGGGAAAGAACATGTAAGAATTGAATGAAATTGCCCAAACAAGAATTTTTGCAAGTTTACAGGATATTTTCAGACTGTAAGCCCTGGGCTAAAAATTTTGGCAAAAGGGACGGTATTGTAATTCTGACTTCTCTTAAATTAATGAAGAGGAAGATATGATACATCTTGTAGTATGTAGATCCCGGATTAAGCTATCATTTATTTTCAGTTGTTCCACCTCAAGATTATTTATCTAATTATCTATATTTTTTTATCTATTATCTAATTTCCTCAGGCTTGTGTACTCTAAATTCAGCTGTTAATAGGACTCACTACTCTGAGTGATCAGAAAAGCAAGTCACACTCAGAACATTTTACATATCCATAGCTGAAAATTAACTTCAGGAAAAATAGGACCTACTTACAGTGAAATTCACACTCTTTCAAAGTTCTGCTTTCACATTTTAATTCCCTAAGTCATGATTTAATTATAGTTTATGACTTTGGTCTGTACAGTGAGAAGCAGCAATGCTGTGCCTATTCACTGCAGTTTGGTGACACCTCAGTACTACAGACCAGGACACACTCTCTGGGTCCTGCTTATCAAACCCTAAGGCTGACAGAGGCCAGGGATGGATGCAGAAAACACCTGCTCTCCACAACCATGTGTCACAGGTCACCCTTTAGCCCTGCACACTGTCAATGGCTATAAAGCAGCAACTGAACACTGTAAGTTTATTCTAAGAAAGTCCTAAAAATAATACTTTGCTGTTTTAAATTCCAAGTTCAGTATAAAATTCATCTGAATTGCAAGAGGAAGAAAAGTTATTGGTGGTGGGGATTGCAATTTTTGGAAGTTTTAAAAACTCGGATGTTGGTTTTGGAAAAAGAGAGGGAGGCTTCCACAACAGAAACATGGTATTTATCTTTGTTAGTCAACGAGAGAAGATAAAAACCTCTCAAAGGAAACATGCAAATAAAGAAAACCTCTCTAAATTGTTACAGTTTCACAGACAGAAAAAGGATAGTTGCATGGTAAGTGACTGTGACAAAAATTAAATATTGCCGTATTCTGTATTTGAGACCTTGATAGAGTTGCTGTTTGCAGCATGTATGCATACCAAGGAACAGGCCTTGCAAGCAGCAGCAGGACATAGCCACATGTCCTGTCCTTGTACTTTGAGGCAATCCAAGTCACAGAAGGTGGCATGAAATGGACCTAGCTGCTGCCTGTATGCTCTTAACAGAGATATCTGGGGAGCTGCAATGGGACCCCTGGGCAGATTGGAGACACACATATGCTTCCTATGACCTCTGGGAATGTCCCTGAGGAATCCATCTTTGGAAATAGTGTCTTAGAGGGAACAATTCATCAATGCTGCCAGCTCAGGACTGCGTCTAACCACACTTTGCAGATCACAGTTAATAACGTGTAGGCACCTTCAGCCAAGGAAATACACTGGAGAGAAACACATGAAAATAAATACACTTAAATTTCTTTAGAATACCAAAATACTACATGGACAGGTTTAGCATCTTAGATGGTTATCAAGCAAGAGCTAATTCTTTCACCAAACAGCTAAATAAAGGCTTCAGTATGTGCACTGTTGATGATTCAGTGAAAGACTTTGAAGTCTCTCACCAACTTTGAATCCTGAGAAGTCTGTTTCTGTCCATGTCACTGCCACCCACATGTGTCTAAGAGTCTGTCTCTGTCTGTGGTTTTGCTTTAAATTGTCAGTTTTCCTCATGGCAATCAATGCATCATCGTCAGGACTCTGCAGTGAACAGCATGGAGAGCTATGAATAGCCATTCCCTGGGGAGCTGTGCACTGAGTGTCACTGAAGGGAGCAGGGACATCTGGATCCTTGCACTGCAAGTAGCCCTATATATGGAAAGGGATTTTCAGGAGAGGTAACTAAATTACAGAACCAATACACAAGGCACTTGGGCTGTGTTTGTGTCTTCAGTCAGCTGCATCTCAGATTTGCTCCACTGTAGAGAAAACCTGAGCATGCCAGTAAAAATAATAAGTGATCATTAGTATCAGTAACTAAAATCATATTTTCTGTCACCTTTTTCTCACAGACCTTCAGGAAAAGCAAATGTACTTACATCCATTTTGGAGTAAAAATAACCAAGCTTTTTATTTCAGTTTTTACATACAGCATCTTTCAGTACTTTTAAAGACAAAACAATAGTTGTGTGAAGCATAAAATAAACATGTGTGAAGCATAAAATAAACATACTCAAGTAGTTCCATGTTGATATATGAAGTACTATTTTAACTCTCAAGAGACCTGAGAAACATTTATGAAGACAACAATACATTTAGATGCTAATTGGCAGATATGATACCAGCTAATATTTGCCTTGTCACAAGATATAGTTTTATTTGCCATTTTGTTGCAATTTCAATTTGCTAGAGCCATGAAATATTATCTGCATTGGAAATCTTATCCTATTGCACTTGGTAAAGTTAACGAAGTCACAAACTCATTTAGGAGGGTGAAAAAAGCCACTCTTTACCTTGATTGAGTGTGTGAAACCCAAAGACACTCCCAGAATACTGAGTAGAAAACCCAGGGTGGTTTATAGGCCAACTAATGTCATTGTTGTATTAGCATATATATTTCAGTTACCTGATGAACGTAAGTTTAAGCACTTGATTCTGCAAACAGTTTTGCCCTCTGCAGGCTTTCAAGGGTGTCTTTCTCTGCATGGGTAGGACTGGGAGCCCAGAACACAGGTGTGATTTAAGTGTTGAGGCTGGTGTTAATCTTCACTCAGCATAACTTGTGCTCTCACACTCGTATACAGAGTGGAAGCTCCAGGACAGCAGATGACAATGTTGGTCTCAAAGGAGAGCCTGGAACTACAAAAGACTCTTATGAGAGAATCTCTGAGATTTGGCTCAGGCAGATAGGTGATAAAACAGTCCTCAGAAATTTGGGGTGACTTATTCTTCATATTCCATTCTATTGCAGTACTTATTGTTGACTACTCAGTCTAGCCAGATGTTTTCCTGACTGTTGCTGGCCTACTTCAACTTATCAGAGGTAAAATACTCTTCCCTTGCGGCATTTCAGTTCACTCACAAGGAACAGAAAACTATGGACAAAAACAGGTTGCCCTTCACTTGTGAATGCTATAAAAGTAGGGTCCTTTATTTAGAGATCATAAGCACAATAGTCACGTGAGTGTAAAGGTAAGATTCATGTCACCAGTGTGGCCGGGAAACACAAAAAGATAAGTTTTACTGTCATGAGAATTGCTTCATTTTTATATTTTTTCACTGGTTTAAAAAAAATATTTTAGCTCCTTATAAATGTAAGGAGATGCAAGCATTGAGGTAATGGAACAAATTAGTTTTAGATGCTACTGCAGTATTATGTAAAAGGTCATCTTTTATTATAGCAAAAACTGGAGAAGGCAACCTAACTCCTTAATGAAAATATAAAAGTACCCCTCGTCATTTAAGACACTGTCCAACATGAAGTATTTTTTGGTTTTTTTGGACATTCATGATTATGGACATCAAGATGTGAGCAAGATCTTTGTTTCTTAAGTGTTCATCTGCTCCTGCCACTTACTGACTTTGCTGTGCACGCCCATAAAAAAAGCTTACATTAAGCCCCCCTGGAAGCTATTTATACATTGTTACTTGGCTAAGAATCATGTTCTGTCTTGGTTTTCTTACTCCAAATCCACCTCAGGTTTCCTATAAACAGGCTCAGTGACTTGGAAAAGCAAGCATTGGCATACTTCTTATCCTTTGAAAGTCATTGTGTTCAGTCATTCCTAGTCACAATTACGTTAAGGTGTTGCTTAACCATTGCTCTTTTTAATGCAATTTGTAGTGTACAGTAAATGATGGTGTCACTAGCAGAAAACTCCAGAAAAGGGAGTCCTCAAAAAAATCAGGGGTCTGTGTATGGGTGCTGGTGGGTGTCACCAGTGGCCTTTTTTCCTGGACAGAGCAGTCCCATAAGCTGAGATGATATGAGCTATTGAGTCAGCAGGTTTTCATATGAATTTTGGGGTTGGTGAGTAAAAGATTAGCCATTAGCTTTAGTATGACTGACTCCTATGGAGAGAAACAGAGGAGGGTAATGGAAAATGCAACTTAAGAGAGGATATTCCCTACTTATGGCAGTGTCTCCATGTTCACCTGTGTGTCCCAGCTGCTTTGCCTGAAGCCCATGGTGGCAAATGATGGCTACATGGCAGCTTAAATTCCTCTTAGATGGTGCTGTCACAGGCTCCAGGTGTGAGAGGCTGCTCTCATGGTGACATCTCTGGCAGAGTGGACCAGCTTCTCAATGTCATGGTATTTAGCTGTTCCTGACCAAATTTGGCTGAGGGAGCTCAACCTCACCCTCATATCCATTCTAGGATGCACCCACAGAGTGAGGCAAAGCAGACACATGCTCCTAAGTACATAATGACATCACAGTAACCACTGCAGGAATGAAAGTTTATTGACTACTTTGCTAGTCCTTAAGCTTTAGATCCCTGGTGAAGCACTGACTACAAGTCTGAATGCTCCATGTAGCCAAAGGAGTGTGCTCAGTGCCTAAGGCAGCTGCCTCAGGAAACAGCTCTGCAAGTAAAACTCACAGACCCCTTCTTTAATGGAGATTTTTCAATATTTCCTGAAGACTCTTCCACATAACGAGTCACTAATGCCCATTCCCACTCTAGTTATTGTAGGACAAAAATTGTCCTTAGTGCGAGATATGTATTTCCCTTGTAAAATATAATATTACCACATTAAAAGACTAAAAAAAAGTGTACTCATTGTAGAACATATTTTTACTATTGAGTAACATCTCTTTTTACCTGTAAGGAAAAATTATTCAGAGAAGAAGTGAATCTGATGCCTATCTGGAAAGACAGTATCTCAGTTAGTTACAAACCCACAGATAATCAACATTAAAAAACCCCAACAAACAAAATATGACTTTTTAAAGTTCCCTGAGCTGAAGAGGGTGCAAGTACTTGGAAAAAATCATAACTCTCTCAAAGTCAATGCTCATGAAATATCCTGTTTGTGAGGATGTTCAGGTACTGTGGTATAAAGCAGAGTCTGAGATAATAACCGAGAGTGAATATAATACAGATGGTGACAGAATGTCTCTCACTGAGATTCTTCCCATTTAGTCAGAATGGAGAACCAGGAAAGTCCACAGTATTCTGCTTGCCATGGGCTTACTCCTCAGTTTTTGTCACAGAATGATTGAAGTAAAACTGTTTTGAACCTGTGCCTGGTGCTTTGCAAGCCAGAGACAGACTGTGGAAGTGGCAGTGAGCCAGCTTCTCTAGTTCAGTATCACGTGCAAATTCACCTGTAATGTGAAACCCATAAATTCCACTTTATAATTGTATTTATTTATTCTCTTGTAAGTGTTCTTAATCTCATGCTTTTTTTTTT
>WEIU01021652.1:139703-176908 GCA_013389925.1 Aegithalos caudatus | reverse complement strand
GCATATATATAATTATTTCCTCTATGGGACTGGAGACTGAAATAGATCCTATAACCTCTTGTCATTATTTAGACAAGGTTCTAATTACTGTGTGCCATGTTGATCTATTATGCATTGTGGTGGAGCTTGTAGCTCATATTAAGAAGTCTAGCTTTCCTTAATTGAAGAGAAGTACTTTAGGCTTACAGAGTTAGCTGCTGCTTCATGAATGAAACCTTGTACAGTCATTTACTGCATGCTTCATACCTCATTGCCTTGCCCCAAAGAAATAAGTCAACTCATATTTTGTTTGAGGTGTTGCTGGGTAGAGTGGGTATACCTCTAGGTTTTGAGAAACAGACACAGATTAAGTAAAGATATATTATCTCCTCTAACATTCCTGAAAGCTTTCTATTTGTTTACAACATAAAAAAATACTGCATATTCAAGCACTTTTTTTTCCCCTCTTGTGTTGTTTTCTGCTTGTCTCTTAATGGTAAGAAGAGGAACTAACTATATATATGCCTATTGTTCCTCTAATGGCTTTCCATATTCTGGTCCTTTTTTAATCTTCTTATACTACAAGATATTTGGAGCAGGAAATGATGATCAATTTCAACAGTGCACCTCACAAAGACACTGCTTCTTGAGGGAAAAGATGGGCATTGCTGTAAATATAATACAAAGAATGTTCATGCACCATCATAAATTAAAATAAAAAGAAATAACTACTGTAGTTCCAAACTTGCTTTAATACATCTTCCTCTTAAAATTTTTGGAAATAAAGTATCAAGAAAGGTAATGATTTATTTAATATGAAAAAAAAATACTTACACTGATCTTTCTAATTACTCTAGATAATGGAATTCTCTCTCTTCTAGCCCCTGTCTTTGCACATGTGTGAAGGAAGACTCATTTTTCAAAGCATAAATTTACCACATCTTAGCATCTATTTCTGTAGCAACAGCTAAAAGCACAGCTCCAACATAAACTTAGAGTACACAAATCAAAGTGTTTATCTTTACTTTAAAAGGATGTTTGCTAATCCTTATGAGAATATAGAGAGAATATAAAAACCATCATGTACGATAAAGCTCTGACATGGAGAACACCACTTACTCTTTGAAAATGGAATTGCTCTTGGTTCCAAATGATCTTTGTGAAAGCACAGTAATTATTAACATGGCACCTGTGTCTCTGTCTGAGTGAAAGGTAGCTTCTCTGAATTGAGAAGTGTTTTGAGTGCCAAAAAAGGTGCATATAAACCCAGACGTTTATTATTTTTTTCTTCCAACTTTCAGGCTCATGCAGCACATTATTTTGATTAGTCAGCTCATGTGGTTGAGGGTAATTTTTGAGTTTGATCTTTCCAGTTTTCTTTTCCAATTAAAGCAGGCCCATTTAAACAGCCTTTATAACTATTTTAAAGTTTCATGAATGGGTGCACACATGGACAGGAACCCAGGTCCACACATTATCCTCCATGGCTTAAGGAGCTCTTGGGTAGCAAATATTACTGATCTTCCCACACTGTTAATCTTTAATTATCAAAGTTTCCTCAGGAACCTCCATGAAGTATTATTGAATTTCATGTATTTACTGATACACAACGATTTTTTACAAAAAATGTGGGGTCAATTTTGAGGTCAGTTTTATATTTCATTCTGGAATCCAGAATTTCAGACTTCTCTAAAGAGAATGAAAAAGTTTTGGTCAACTTTAGCAAAACTGATCAAGTCATCAATGTGTAAGAACATGCAAATTCAAATTATCCTTTCTTCCTTTTCTGAGCTGAGATGTAAAGAGTTACTGAACAGCCTAGTGTTTTTCTAACAGGAAAAGAAGAAGGGACCTAAAAAAATCTCTGAGTAACAGTGCAGGAGGGCATGGTGTTGACTTGTTATGCTTCTAAGCAATGTAATTTAATACACGAAGAAGACGCCCTTAGTCTGGTGGTGACCATCAATATTTCTGACACAAATACAGACTTTTCACAACAAAACAGTTTGGTCCTAATTTTAGATTTAAAAAATATTAGCAAATAAAAGAATGAGCTTAACAATTACACAGCATCTAGAATCTTACATCAGAAATAGAAATAACCCAGATTCAGAAATAACTTTCAGGAACATCAGTCAATCAAATAAGGGTGCTACTGAAAAAAGATCTAAATATCTTAGTCACAACAGAGATGACTATTTTCAGAGAGGGCTCTGCAAACTCTGTTTGCAGCTGCAGCCCAGCCCTAAAAAAAGAGGTCAGCTGGGTTTGGAGGGAATCCAGCATGAGGATCTGAACGAGCTCTGCAGCCTAACCCTTCAGCTGAATATGAGCATTTCAAGTCAGATCAGGATTTTAGTCCATTGTAGATATCAGGAGAGTTTTGAGGTATCTCAACTGTACATCTGAATCATAAATCAATTTCCATTTGGGTCAGCAGAGAAAAAACTTGTGTAGTTTGTTTTCTTGCCACTCTTCAGAGCACTTCCAAAGAAGAGATGGGGAGTAATGCTTAAGATTTAAATGGTATAAAAAGCAATATTTTTAATCAGATAAGTTGTATAAACCATTGCTTAAAGGCCTCAGGTGTATTCAGTATCTTGTGAACACATGTACTACAGCATGAGAAGCTAGGGGGCTGAAAATCAGGGGACCAATTCCTCACCTGGTACAAAATACTATACATACGCTGACCTGCTGTGTTTCAGATCCACTGAGGAGTTGAATGGTAGTGTCAGAGATTACTTTAAAAACAAAACAAAAAAATCCATAGAATTATAGAATCTATGATTTAAAGGCTTAAATTTTGGTGGTGAGGAACACACAGATAACCTCTTGGGGCATTTACTATTCAGGTGGACTGACCATTTCAGCTGACATGAACAGAGCAGGTCTTTCTCATGTGCAAACTATAACCCAATGGTGAGGTTTTCCCACAGAGAGCAAATGCAGAATGCTACAGGCTCTTTCATGCAGTGCAGCAAGGATAACAAGAACAGGTGGGATGCTGAAATTATTTGATTTAAGCTGGAAGTGAGACACACAGTATTTAAGGGGAGAAGAAGATTAAGTAAAGGGTCATATTATCAAGAGAAGTGACAAATTCCTCCTCTCTCCATATTTGCAAACTGAGCTGAAAACCTTGGTACTATTGGAGTTTCTGCAAATGCATCTGAAATACCATAGTGTATGATTTAATTATGTAAATACTTCTGGCTGTCATCTCAGTGGGGTGTGAGTCTCCAGATAAGGCAGTGGTAATCAGCTTCCAGAAGTGCACGACAGAAGGAAGAAGGAGAAAGCTTCCGCTTTAAATAAAGACACAGCCACCCTCAGTAAAGGGAATCAGAGGATCTAGGGAGTTGGGGAAATGCTGAAGAACTTATTTAGTTCTTACAGTATTTAGAGTGAGAAACAGCTGAACATAGGGTTGTTTCCTCTTACTGTTTGAATGACAATGTGTCATACTCCTCTGAGCCCTTTACATCTCATTTTGTTTATGAAGGTGAACAGTTATGTCCCATGTGGGTTTGCTGTGTGAAGAAATGTCTTTGTCTCAAACTAATCTAGAAAAAAAACCAAAAAAACTGCTCTACTTTCTTTAATTTCTTGGAGATTCAGTGTACTTTCAAAGAACTTATTACATCTTCCTTCACCTGGCAACCAATTTACTATTGTGAAGGAGATACCTTCTCCCTGAAGAATGATTTCTCCTTGCCCAACAGGAATGGAGCACTTCTGTGGACTTGGGTGGCACATTATCACAGAGATATTCTGATTCCCACATGTGCCAGAAACTATTTTTATCAGGATGATTTGTGGCTCTTACCTTTGCTTACAGACAGGTCGTCTGATGCATTTTGATGAATGATTTGTTAACTACTTATCTATGCACTTTTTTCTATCTCTGTCTTCTTGGAGGAATTACCTCTGATCTTTCCATTATACATACATCCTACAGGTGTTCTTGAAGTGCCGCAGGCAAAGTTCTTACCCACAGATCTGTATAATTTTATAATTTGAAAGACTGATGGGCATGCATCTGCTGCATCCCATGGCATTTGAGGAAGAATTCAGTTTCCCTGAGGCTAAGGAATGACCCATGGTTCCCCGCTGGAGGAACTTGTTGTTTGATCACAGATTTAGGATGGTTTAGTGTAGCTGAGATCTCTGGTATGTAGGAAATACTGGAGAAGATACAGCTGCAATCCAAAAAAGAATCATAAAAAAGGGGAACTCAAATCATGGGAAGTTCATAAACTCCTAACTGGGCTCTTAACACTGGCTTTCCAACAGAGTTATTCATTCAGACAAACACACTATCTTAAACAAAGCCTGGAGACAGTCAGACACAGAATGTGGAGATATGTACTTCTGAAAATGCAACTTTTTCCTAGAAAATAATCTACTTAACAGATCTCCTAAAAACAAGGAAGACAGAAAGAGGGTCACTGAAGAAGCAATGAGTATGGTTATTGTCAAGGCAAAATATGTTAAATATGTTTCTGGACAAGCCAAGTGACCTTTGGCTGCTGGCAATTTTCTTCAGCAGAAACTTAAACTGTGTTTTAAATAACAAATTAGATTGCCCCCCAAGGATGACAGAACTTGTCTTCCTATCTGAAGTGCTGTTACTTGGCACAGCAAGGTAAAATAATTAAAAAAAAAAAAAATCTAGTTTTTTTAAAAAAAAATTTTTTGGTAGAGTTATTCAGTATGTATTTGCAAAAAATCTGTTGAATTTATCAGTGATAATGTTTTAATCCAGGGTTATTTAAAAATTCGGCAAAATTGAACATTGATAGCGTGAGTGATTATTTCTTTGTCTTCATAAAATCAATAAAATTGATGAAATAAGAGCTAAATCTAAAACACACACACACTACTACTGGAGATGTCTGTACTCAGTGCAGACATTCTCAAAAACTCATGTCTGTTTCTTCTGATTGGCACAATGATACACAGTTTTGGAAATCTAGTTCAGTGCAGAAGACGTAGGGAGCTTTGAAGATTTTATGTTCCCACAGCTTCCTCTTCTCAGGTGTCATTGATGTCCTTACTTCCTTGAGTTCCATATGATCTTAGGAACATGACTTTTTACATGTCTGCCTCTTCATCCTGTTTATTTCTCTAGCTGTATGAAAAGTCTGATGCTCATCTTACCTCCACACACTTCAGAAATGCCACTTCATCTGCCCCAGGCTAAAGAACATCTGATAGCCAAAGTCTGGGATGGGTGGGAGGGGAGGACTTGTGGCATTTCACAAAGATGTTCTTGATGACTTCAGAATGTCACAGAGTATGTATGGCTCTTAAAACACCTGACTTGTGGAAACAGTCTTCATCTCAGTGATGAAAGCTAGGAGTGATGTAGACTAAGAATCTAAAGGGCTGGATAGTATCTGCCCAAGGGTACTGAAGGAGCTGGCAGAAGAGCTGGCCAAGCCACTTTCAAACATTCACTAGCAGCTGTGGCTAATCAGCAAATGCATTGCCTGTCTACATGAAGAGCCAGAGGGAGGATCCAGGGAATCACAGGCCTGTTATCCTGACCTTAGTGCCAGGGCAGGTCATGGAGCAAATCATCTTCAGTGCCATTGAGTGTTATGTGCTGGACAACCAAGGGATCAGGCCCAGCCAGCAGGGGGTTGTGAAGAGTGGGTCCTGCTTGACCAACCTGGTCTCCTTCTGTGACAAGGTGACAAGCTTAGTGGATGAAGGAAAGGCTGTGTGTGTTTTCTGCTTGGACTACTGTCAAGCCTTTGACGTGTTCTCCCACAGTGTTCTCCTGGAGAAACTTTCTGCTCATGGTTTGTGTGGCTGTACTCTTTACTCAGTAAAACACTGTCTGGATGGCTGGGCACAGAGAGTGGTGGGGATTGGAGTTACATCCAGCTGGAGGCTGGTCACCCAGTGGTGTTCCCCATGGCTCAGTATTTGGGCCAGCCCTGATTTACACCTTCATCGATGATCTGGACAAGGGGATGGAGTGCACCCTCAGTCAAATGGCTAATGACATAAAATTGGTGGGAGTGTTGATCAGCTGGAGTGCAGGAAGGCTCTGCAGAGGAATCTGGACATGTGTGTATGTGAGATGAGCTGTGGATCTCAGGAGCACAGGAAGAAAGGGAAACTGATTCCTGAGTTTGGTATCACAGGGTCATTGCAGTGTTACTTTCTCCTATAACTCCTGAGGCAGAGAGATGGTTGGGGAAACCACAAAGATAACCTAAAATACAAATTCTGAGTGAACTTCTTTACAGTTATGAATGAAACTAATTTCAGGCAAGGGAAAACCCTAATTCTCAAAGTTCCACATCACTTTTAGGAAAGGGAGGAATTAATTTAAATGATAATATTATAGCCTAAGTACATGACTCTGCTTTCAGCTATTTTTCTCTTAGCTCTCATCTACAACACAGATACAACTAGATCTCACTTGGAAATTCTCTGCAGATGCTTGCCAAACATAGCTCACATTTTCACACCAGATATTGTTTTGTCCAGTACACATAAAATAAATTGATCCCTGTTTCTTCAAGTATCTGTATCTTGCAGGGAATTCCTTGCTTCTTTTGCCTATCATACAGCTACAGTGCATTGGAAACAGATGGACTTTGCATTTATTTATCCCCTTTCAGCTGAAGACTATAAATCATTCTGAATATATTAACTACATCTGAGGCAATTAGTCTGATAGAGGGTTTTCTCCATTTGGTTTTCCTGGACATGGACAATGTAAAGAGATTCCTTCAAGAGCCCAAACCATGTCTGGTCTTGACTAAAATGGACATTTCCAGTGATGGATTGTCACTTGTTGAAGCCATCCCAAGTAAGTGAGTAACACCAATTTAAATCATGATATAATAATACATTTTAGTCTGCTTTTTAAACTAAATACAGCTAGGAAGATGTTCAAAACCGTACCTTGACAAGGGTGAGGCTGCTGCAGCTCCATGCCCTTGAGTCCAACCTGTCATGAGCCTGAGCCTGTATTTGCAGTAGGCACTTGCACACAGAGCACACTTACAAACCACAAGCACATGTACATGCAGGGTTAGCCAAGCAGATCACAGACAGACACACAGAGGACTCTCATGAACACAAGCAGTGCTGCTGGCCTCATCTTCCTCCCCTCTCTGAATGAGCAGCACAGAAGTCTGTTAGAGGGAAAATTTATACACATGTATGCAGAGTGTAGATCTGTGCAGCAGCTGGGATGCATGTATTGGCCTGTAGCTGTCCCTCTATCCCAAGCTTCCCAGAAGCTGACAATTGGACTTACGAGTTTCTGGAGACACAGTTTACACTCAATTTGTTGCTAAAGACCTCCTTGTACACACCAACACAGATACATCTGAATAACCACCAAATCCCATAGTGGTTCCAGCACAAGACTGAGACCTCCTGGACCCACCAGCAGCCACTTCCTCCAGGTTTCCCACTCCCAGACACACAGTTCTCAGGCTCCCAGGTTCCTTTACCTACCTGACAGGTCATAGCACTTGATTTTCACTGGCATCCACAGGGTGCTTCTGTGCACACCTGCAGTGGCCCCAGGTGCTGTACCATGAATACAGGAGTTTTTGACCCCTGATCCCAGGCCTGTGGCTGCATTTAGATCCTCATGCACACACATGCACACAGAAGAGACAGTTCCTCACCCAGGAAGATGTAGAAAGGAATTGAATAGGATAAACTATGCTCATGAGGTACAGGGCATGGACAAGGAAGGTGTATTGACCAGCAAACTAATTACCCACAGTGAGCTTTTTAAATACACTTAGGCCTTTTCTTTCCCCATAAACTTGGCCATTCCCAAAATTACCTTGATTCTCTCTCCTGCCTTTGTTTTCTCTCCTAGCCATCTTATAACAAATCATCTACATCCCCAAAACCCTTTGCCTGCATCCCATAATAAATCTCACAAACACACAGGCAGTGACCCTCCTAGACCCTCCCTGCTCCGGAGATCCAATTTGGAGTGTTCCCTTGCCAATGGGGCTGAGGACCCCCAGGACAGCCCTCTGAGCAGCTGGGTTGGTGCTCATGGCCCTGATAGGGGTGTTTGGCCTACCCTGCTTGCTACCCTTCCCTGTTGTGTGTGTGGAGATGAGATTTTTGCAGGTAAGGGAACAATTTCCACTAGTACAAATCACCTGTTTACACCTATGCTAGTGGGTTTGCACTAAACTTACTGTATCAACAGACTTGAATATGTTTGGCCAGATGCTCTGCTTGTGCCATAACTCTACTGGCATCAAGGAAGAAATGATGATTGTCCCTAGCATGTATAACCATGTTATTGAGCCTGGGAATATACCCCAGCCAGTCTTCTATTAAGTTTTCCTTCTCTGAGCCATCAAACAGCAGATGCAAGTCTTGTTTTGTTCTTTCTGATGCTGGAGTGATACGGGAGAAAAAAAAATCCTTTTTGATGTTACATGGGAAGGAAACTAAGAAGTTCATGTACTTTTGTTTGTATGTTTTGTTGGTCTCTCCTCTTTGGTTCATTTTGTGACAGGAAAATGATATGGAAAGAGACAGGGTGAGAAAGAGCAAACACTTATGCAAGAGAGCTTGAATATTTCAGATGTTACATTTAATCTTTGCTTGTTTTTCAAGTTTCTCTTTGTGTGCTTAAACAAAGCTCCCTTGAGCTTATGAAATCAGTTCAATTTCAAAAGAATTGCTAAAAGGAGAGTAGTTTCTTTTCCCAAGATTTCCCTTATTTTCCTAGACAAACTCATCCATTTTGCAATGTTCTGTTTGTAGAGACACTTTCCTGGTATCAGAAACTCAAATGACTTCTAAGTTAGTTTTATAAAAGTAAATATTTAACAGATGCATGACTGCACCTTGGAACTGCAGAGGAACATATTTGAACATCTTATCCATTCACAATGATGTTTTCATCTGCTCAGGTGGTGAACACATGTGCTGTCTTTCTAATTTCATTACATACATAACAACAGTTATGAATAAAGATAATACAATAGTGACAGCTAACATGTTCCCTTTTGCGGTGTAGAATAATTTTTTGCAAGTTTTCTGAAATCTACTTGCAAAAATTAGAAATTTTTAGCCACCAAAGGCTCCTTGAGCTGTTGCTCTAGCAGGAGAATGGCTGCAGTAGTTTGGGAATTTCTGTATCTGAAGTTTCCTGTCCTACTCTTTTAATGTCAGTGATAAACAGCTCTACAGTCTCTGCAGTGAGACCAGAGCCTTGTTGTTTGTATTCAGAAAAATATGGGTTGGATGACCTCAGGATTGTGTATATGCACACATAATTCTCACTCTCCAAATTCTCTCGCTCTCCAAATCACACTTATTAGCCCAAAGATATTAAATTAAATAAAAGCAGATTGTCCAGCCTCATATGAACATACAGTTTGCACAGTTGATATAGCAAAATCATGTCCAGAAAGACTCAAAGAAATAGAAGAGTCTATCAATCACCCAGGAACCTAATCTTAGAAGCTGAGATATGCCACGCATCGCTACTGAGTGTGCTAGTGAATGTGCTATGGCATATTCCCTAACAGTCTGCCACCTGGACAATCAAAATTAATTTATACTTAAAGAATAAAAAAATTATTAGACAAAACCTTCAGTGATCCCACACACAGATGCTGTGAAATTTTCCATCAGCACTGCTGTATTAATTTCTTGATAAAAGCCCAAATGTTTTTCTCATCTATCTGCAAACTTGTAAAAAGATACTTAAGCAATTTTTCCCCATACATTTCTTTACCATTTCAGCACAATGTGATTGAAGCATAACTGGAGCCAGATGGCAAACACTACTTCTTTTAATGGCAAATTTGTACAAGAAAATCCTCATGAAAACTTTTCTTCAGCTTCATCCTAGCTTTACATTTTATAAGAAATTTACGGTTTCTAAAAGAAAGACACAGTGCTTTTGCTGAAAATGTCTCAACTTTTTCTCACCATTTGTTGATTTTTTTTTTCCATGGGTGTCTAGTGTATGAAAAGCAGTGTTTTCCTTGACAGAGGTCTTGATAGGAGGTATGTGTCATCTGTTAGGCATCAGGATAGCAAAACCTCGAAGTCACAGTGACCATCAGCCTGCTATAGTGTCCCTGATGGGAAGAGAGACTTTAGACTCATGGCCAATGCTCCCAGAATAGCTAAGGTTTGAATGGACCTCTGGAGGTCATCTAGTCATCTGGTCATCTAAACAAGAAGACTGAGACATTATCTTGTTCTCCCTGTTGTGATGATGGCACTGCTTGCAGGCAGTGAAGCCCACTCAGGTCAAGGAAAGCTGAGAATTGTTGCTGTTGGACACAAAATGAAAAGCTTGACTTCAGGTAGAAGAAAGATCAGAAAGGCTTTATTTACAATTTTGCACAGCCTTTTTATAACATGCTGCGCTAAGGAACTGTATAATTGGTCAGAAAGGACAACACTTCTTTTCATTGGTTAAATAATAGAAACAACACTTCTGGGAGGTTTGTATGAGAAACCTAGCTGTGTTATGAAGAGATAAAGGACTTCTTTACATTCACTGTCCTTGAGAGGAATAAATTCTCTCGAGGGAAGAAGAAATCAGCTACTAACCGGCTGAAAACTCCACAGACTCAGAAAATCAGACCCACAGAGAATGGAACAGCTGATGCCTCCAGAACACTCTGAGCTTCTCCTCTAAAAAGTAGCTGCACCAATTCTTCCTGCTTGAGAGAAAGATGTGCAGAAAATGTCTCTTCCTTTTCTGATTCCTTGGCTTTTCATTGGGACAGGGGACTTGTGCAATAAAGGGGTGATGTTTGTCATATCTTCCCAGGTAGCAGTGTCAGTTTTGGAGAAACCCTGGGAGGAGAAGAAAGATACAAAACCTTTCATTCTTCCTTTGGTTGCTTAATCTCAGTAAAATTTACTTACTGATCAGTCTTTTTCCCTTTCCCACATCTCAGGAACTTCTCACTGTTAGTTTTCTGGAAACTGGGGGAATTTTCTCCCTATTCATAGTGAAAAAATTCTGTAAGAGCAATTAGCCCTGAGGAAGGTATACACCAGTAGTTTGTAAGTACTCTAACTTACTAAATGGTGGATCCTCATTTCACAGTTACAAGTAAACGAGTGAGTAATGTCATCAGAAGGGGATGCCTTGATCTCCCTGCTCACAGGTTAATTAGTGAACTCAATTTCAGGTTAATTTAGACACCCTGGTTTTAAGTTCTGTTGGATGTCTGAATGTAACTCAAGATAATTGTGTGCTGAGGTGCTTTGTAGACTGGCAATACGCCTTGAGTATGTTTTGTGTCAATCAGGGGCAAGGAGCTGTACTTTGTGGGCCAACAGAGAAAAGGGCCAGGATATATTTTAATGGTGAGCAATCTCAAATAGGCTCCCAAATAGCTTGGATGAGAAAGCTCTTGTATCAGCTGCAGGAACTGTCAAAAATTTTTCCTAGGTTCTGACCCCTTGGACTTAAATAGAAATAAATGAGGAATGAGTAAGACAAAGAAAGGGAAAAAATATAAGAAAAAGCAAATGTTTTGGGATATAATCAACCAAAAACCAAACAAACCCCCATGTGACATCCCCAAATATGCCTGCCAAACATGTGATTTACATCTTCTGCAAGAGGATTTAAAAGAAATGTCTAATAACATATTTGATTCTCTTAACCCTCTCCCCTTTTGTTACCTCTGTCCATGACATTTAAGAGCACAGCTGGAGCCCCCCAAGCTAACTGAAGTCATATGATGCTTTGAGGGCAGCCAAACATCCCAGCAGCAGTAAGAGGCTGTCAGGCTCAGCAACCTTAAAGGATAGCAAAGTGCTCTTTTAAAAGAGAGGGAAACAGAAAGATGAGGCAGAGAAGGTGGATTGGGGGGAGAAGAGGTTGGGGATACAGGCTATTTGATAAAATTTGTCATGTCAATAAAAATATTCTTTTTAATTAAGTATTACATGTTTTTATTTTTCTTTTCTTCTTGTCTAATGGAGGAGTCATACTGAAATATTTGTGGTATGTGAAGTATTGGAAAAATAAACCTGAATAGAAGAGAGGCACAGATGTTTTCTATGTTCAATTACTTTTTTTAAAAAACGTTTTTGGTTATCACCCTTTGCTGCAGGGATATGGCTTTGTGGGCCATGTACTGAATGTCCTCCTGTGCTTTTTGGAGTCTGTGTGAATCAGTAGGTGCTGCTAAATCTTGGGAGGAGAGGGATGACCTGCTCAGGACCTGCTCCTGGAGTAGACATTCTGTGCTACCAGGCTGTCAGCAAAAGGCTCCTCTCATTATTCCTGCTAGGACAAAGTCAACATGGGACAAGCGTGGCTGTGTTAGGCCTTGCACTTGTGGCACTATCAGCACCAGTTTTTCTTTCCTGCTGTGAACTAATTTATTGGTTGGCAACAACAGTTAAAATTCCATGAAAAACAGGTGAAAAATATTAGGATTTGCAGCTGAATATTAGAGCAAAATGCAGCCTAAGAGGTAAGAGGTCAGGGATAGTGCTCCTTGGTTTAAGTCCATGTGGCTGTAACTCCAGTCAAAACTGGCAGCAGAGAGGCAAATAAAGTCATCTGTGGAGAGGGGCTCCTGCTCCCAAGACAATGTGATGAGGAATGAAGGATTTTCACAGCTGTTAAGATCTCCATGGCACTGTAAAACTTTAGAACAAAGAAAAAATTTCTTTCAGGGGAGTGGGTTTTTTACATCAAAACTACCACATAATCATTATAGAAATATAAAAATTATCTTGAACCCTAAGCCTCATAAAGGAAATGATACCTTGTAGAGGAAAAACACAAATATGATAAACTTCTTTATTCTTCATTCATCGTACAGGCATAGAATGGCTGGGTAATAATGGAGTTTAAGGCCACCAAGTTCCAACACCCTTGCCATAGGCTGGGATGCTACACACAAGATCAGGTTCCCCAGGGACTCATTCAACCTGGCCTTGAGATTTCATATCTATATCTTTATTTTGAGGCAGCACAGCAGCGACAAGAGTGTTGTGTATTTCCTCTGGAGCTATTTTATTTGAGCTGCATACTCAGTCTGACCAGAACATATTTCCCTCCATCCAGAATGCCACTATGAACTTTGTTGGCTTTTGGCATCAGTATGAGAGAATATAGCAGTTATCTATGTCACTCAGGTATAACAATTTGGTTATAGACACATCTATGAGATTACTGGGAATAAGAAGTATGATTTGCTTTAATCTCAAGATTATCTACATGAGGGCCATCTCCTCTGCAGTCTACAGATCTACATTAGTGCAAATATATTATACATTGATCCAGAAAAAGATACACTTAGAGAGCCTTGTGCTAGGATCTTTCAGAGAAACACGAAAAGAGCTCCCGAGAAAAATTTAGCCTTCCGTTTTAGTTAATTCAGTAGTAAAATGCACTACCATGCATCAGTTAAATTTATTTTGTGGTGACCAGATCATCACAAAATTATAATGTTTTGTTATGTTGTTTTATAATGTTATGTTGGAGATACTGGTTGAATATAATCACAGATTGGCTGATTTTGCAGTGTCTTTCAATTCCTAGATCACTCACCTTGCTACCCTGTGTGATGGACAATGTAGAACCCACACGGAACAGAGAGATCTACAGAGGCCAGGGATGCCTTTTTTACAGAGGACTTAGAAATATGAAATTTTGATTTAATTTTGATTTTGTAAAAAATAAGGATAATTCTTCATGTAGGTAATCCTCTTCTGGTATTTTCTTAATTAAATGTATTGATTGGCAAGGTGAGTGTCATAAAGCAACTAAAAGCAATGAAAAAAACATTAAATTTGAAATGTAGGCTCAATATTACCAGAAAAAAATTGCAAAAATTCCTAGAAAAATAGAAGATATTAAACTACATTATAGGAAAATAAAGCACAAATATATTTGGTGCTGCCAGTGCTGGATATTATGATAAGACATTCTACTAACTCTGTCAACATTTCTCTAGAAAGATCTGAGAAAAACTTTTTCTCATTGAAATGTAATGCACACATAAACCATCTCTCACACATCCCATGGAACCTGGATGGATCTTCTTTTATATCCATGTAATTTTTCATTAAACTGAAGCTTTTAGGCTATCTTTGCCTAGGAATACTCTCCCCATATCTGCCACAAACTTTGTGAAACCCAGAAATCATCTTTGGTTGCATCTGTAACCATGGCTAAAAAGGGGACCACCACTGGTGATCTGCTGTAAAGCAGTGAGTTCTTCAGCTTCAAGTACGTTTAAATTAAATTTTTATGGTCTACTCATTTGAAAAGTTAGCACCATGGAAAAGAATTTTCCAAATTACTATGTTCCTTTGGTTTCCACTTTAGGAGCCACTGCTCCTTACTGTCTATAGATATCATCAGCTCGAACAGGAGAAAATAGAATAGGTCATTTAGGGAAATATTAAAGTTATTTGCTTACTCTGTGCATAGATGACAGAATGAGCAAGATAAATGAGAAATTCAGAGCCCTACAGCAGTCAGGAAAGGGCTTGAACTTTCTTTAAATACCAGCAGTTTTGGAAGTCTGGTTAATTGATCCTGGATAAAAAAAATGTTGTTGGCATCACAGTAAGGTGGTTAATGTGAATTAGACTAAAGTGTTTCAGAGGTAGTGGGGAAAGCTCAGTTAGCCAAAAAATGCATTAAGAAAATATGTGTTAAAAAATGTAACTTTGCAGAGCTGTCAGCACGAGGAGGGTGTGTGTCACATCAAATGGAACTGCAACGTCTTCCTGACAACTTTCAGGTTCCATTAGCAACTGAGGATGCCTGTGAATTCAAGTGTTATATCCATTAGTGAGCATTTCATGCTCATCTTTATTAACTGAATCACTGTCCATCTAACAGACTATTTTTGTTTTTCTTAGAATGACACCAGGAAAAGTGTGCAACCAAACTTTACAACTGAATTTGGTCTTCTTTTGCATCTATGTTAAAAGACATGCATGGATACAATTATTCTCTTAAGAAAAAAACAAACCCAACTAACCCACAGATTAATTTGGGCCCAAGATGTGCTTTGGCACCAGGTTATACTAAAATAGCAGCCAGGGTCACAGATGCTCTCCTCTCTCTCTCTCTCTCCTCCTATCTATATTTCACACCAGAGCAGTGCATAAATGCAATCTTTACATTCAGAGAAGGAAATACAGAAACTCTGCCATCCTTACTTCCCTAAGACTATACAATGTGAGATTTCCAAAAGTTTTAAGAACTGAAATTCAAAATTGCTGTCTCTTGAGTACCTGAATCTAAAATATCAGTCTGGACTTCACTCCTCCACTTATCCCCTGGAAGTTCATGCTAGTTTGTCAAATGAGAAGTCCTAAGATTTGATGCCTAAGTACTCTCAATATTCACAAAGCTAGAGGAAGAAGAATTATGAGGGAGCATGATGGAGTAATGCAATAGGCATTCAGGCAGGCAGGCAAGATATCGCAGTAGGACATGAAATAAAGATGCTTGACTCCAGTCAGCAGGCAGAAGAGAATCATAAGGCTTTATTTACAATTCATTCAGCCTTTTTATAAGATGCTGCACTAATAGGGCACATTATTGGTTCGTAGGATTGACACCTCTCTCCTTTGGTTAAGTAACAGAAATAGCAAACAACACCTGGAGAGAGGTTGTTATGGGAAAGGAGTATTGTTTACTTGGAAATGTTATGGGAAAAGGTAGTTATTTACACAAAGTTGTTTGGGAAAAGGAAAACTGTTGAAAAGTTTCCCTTGGGAAGAGCTAGCAATTCTCAGGCTCAGAAATATCAGTCCCACAGGCAAGCCTAGGATCTGTACTCAGACTTCTCTTTTCATCCTGTTGCTATTTAGTAAAAGGTATAGGAGATGGAAGGTGCCCTATTGTATAATTTATGTCACTCTTTTTGAAAGACTAGCTTTGAACCCCCAGGCCAAGAGGAATTCTGATCTCAATCTCTCTCTCTCTCCCTGCATGATTGCTCTAGCCATTAGCCATCATGTAAAGCCACAGCAATGCTATGATGAACTGTGAGTGGCTGACATGACTTGCACTAAATTTATTGCTTTGGGGTGATGCTAGGCATGCTTTGAGCAAGGCTTCCAGGTATGGCTGGCCAGAGGAGCTGTACACTTGGGACACATTAATACAAAACTTATTTAATGAAAACTGAAAATAAAACCCAATCTCATTCTACATCTCTGCTGCATAGGACATTCCCTTACATCTCCTTTTCTGTAGCCAGTATGAGGCCCCCATAATCCTGACATATAATTATTTAAGTCATCATGCCTACAAATACATAAAGATTGCGTTGCAGCTCAGTGATTCTTTCATGGCAGAAACTTGATGGGAATTGTTTCATGTTCTGGAACATGAAGATGGAAAGCCTGCTGATATAGTGCTGGAAAGACAGAGGACTGAAGCTGGGGCACTGTCATCCACACTGCTTCTGGAGTGGCTGCTGGTCTGACCTCGTCCCCAGCTGGGCATGGGATTTGTACAGGAGGGAAAGAGTTGATTCCCTCTGCAAGACAGTGCAGGAGAACACTGTTTCTTATGTAGTGCATGTGCAACAGGAAAATGCAACAAAACGTGAGAAACAGCTACCTTTCAGGCTTGAAATAGGCTCTGGTGGTAATGTCCTTACACAGGGGCACTTAATTACTTTCTTGTACTCCTGCAGTGGAGGGTCTAGGACTGGATGGTGGGAGGCAGAATCAGGTTTCCTTCTCCTTCCACTCTGATCCTCTCTACAGGAGAGAGGCTCTGCTATGACAAGTTAAAAAAAGCATTTATGCCTGCAGAGCCTTAGGAGGAATTCCCTGAAGATAATTTAAGAATAAGCTTAGCTACTACCTAAGAGGCACCTTTCCAGGGCAGTTCTGGGGTCCAGTTGATATGTGTTATAGTTGGATAGCAGAAACATATTCTTTTCACGCTCTTTCCACCAAGCTGTCCCAGGAAGACAGAGATGTGTAGGTACTGGTCACCCTTTCTTTTTCCCTTCCATGTTTTGTTTGCATTAAGACTGAAACCTGCAATGGTTAATTTAGTTCCATTCCCTTCAGCACAACAACATGGGAGCCTATTGAGAAGGTTGACTTCCTTAATTACAGAAATAGGGGTCTGGAGTTGTGGAACTGTATCTTTCAGCAACAGAAATACATTGTGCAAGGCAAAGTCAACTCCAACAATGTCAACTGATGTATTACGCTCCTCAGTTGCTAATGTTTAGGCAGAACAAAAAAATGCATTTCTACAGAGGTTGTTCCAAAGACAAATGTCTTTTCCAAACAGTTTCATTTCTACATAGAAATATTTTATGTAATAACACAGAGTTCACCTGCTACATTGTATGGAGTCATCTTTAGAAGCCAACCCACAAAAAATCTGCACCTAATTTGTTGATCCATAACTACAACAAGACTCTGAGAAAGAAACATGATTAAGCATCATATTTAAAAAGACAAGCAGTGTAGTACAAATTACAGTGTACCACATCAAAGGAAACCCAGGAACACAAAATCCATGGAACAGCTTGAAGAAGTTATTTAGAACAGGAGCATAACAAGGATCTGAGGCCCCATTTTGGGCAATTTCAGTCTACTCTGATAGATGGTTTTCAGGTGGGCAGAAAGATCATACAGAGTAAAATATTACACTTGATAAGCACCAGCCATGGAATCAAAGAGTTACACTGAATTCTTTATGGGTCCAGGGCTGGCATCCCTTGAAGCACTGCCTGACCACTCACTTCTTGCACAGGCTGCTCCAAGGAGAAATGGACAGAAGAACTCAGAGCTAATGAGGCTCACCAACAAAATGTGAAAAGCCCTCAAAATGTCTTGAAATAGAGTAGTAGCTACTACTAATAGCATTCATATACTTGTGCAGTTTGCTTTGAAGTCTCCCCTGTCCTGTTTGGGTTGTTGCTGCAGTGGCTGAGGTGTGCCTGGCTGTACAGTAGCACCTCATTCTCTGTAGGAGCCAGGTTCCAGATCAGCAGCCTTGGAGCTGGGGGTCACCATCAGGCTGTTCCTACCCCACAGACAGGTCCCCACAGCCAGTGAGCCATAAGAGCTCTCTGCCAAAGCCAATACCTTTCAGACATCTGTCCTCTGTAACATAAGCATTTTATTCTTAAATCCAAATCACATGCATCAAAATTTACTTCCCATGCCAAGCACAAATAAAGGAGAGAATAAACTGGAAATCAGATGTACTAATGGACATAGAAAGTTGTCAACAAAGTTAATGGTGAGGGAAGATCATTTTCAGGCTGACAGTTTGCACACTCATGTTGAGCACCTGTATTTTCTTATCTCCCTCCAAGCTCAAATCTTTTAGTGTGCCTCAACTGCTCGAGACATGCCAGACTCCCACAGACCACAGGAAAATGTTCTGGGGTTTCCAAGGGTCTGGAAGAATCAGCAGCTTATTTTTAAAATAAATTAAACATCTGAATTATGTGAAAAAAAATCTACTTAGAGTTTCCTAGCAGTAAGATTTTCCTTATCTGTGTATTATGCTTCCTAAACACTGAATCTCAAATATTCAGGTAAATACATTGCTTCATGTTTAGAGAGTAAGCAAAAGAAACTCCTTTTTGATAGCAACTTTACTCCTCTATAATGAAAAGTATGGTAAAATAGATTTTCCATAAAAATAACATATAAGAAAATCAAGAAAATTAAGTACTAGGTTTTTAAATTAAAAAATGCTAATGCTTTAAAATAAAGAGGACAAATATGACAATAAACCTTTTATTTATTTTCTTTTCAAAAGGATTATATTTTATTACTTGGATAATTGTAGGATAGAGGTTTCTTTTTATGGCCCAGGTGGGCTGAGAAACTGAGAGACACTCTTCCTCTTCATCAGGGCTTCACCCAAAAGATGTAAGGTGTGTGCTCAAATTTCAGGGTGAGTAAAAAAAAAAGGGTCAAGTTTTACTTATTTATCTTAAATTGCCAATTCCTTGGGATTCTGATGTAGATTTTAAATGACACCTATTAACTATGATCATGTCTGTAATCTCCATACATGGTGGTCATGAAACATCCTTTGAGCTCCTTCTGTTGACACAGCACCATGCTGGAGTTTCGAGGCACCACTCAGTATAGAATCCTTTCTACTGAAATGCCCCCTCCTCTTCTCACCATGCTTTCCTAGCCCTTGATTAATAATAATGTTTTGTACTGTTTGAGAGCTTTAATGTACACAGGTAGGACTCTAGATGCTACTCTAAACCAGGTTTCCTTAATATGGAAAATCTGGAAGGAAAAAAAATGAAAAAGAATAAAGACAGCTTATTTTATTGAACTCTTTATCTGGATGACTTCAAATACTTTGACATCTATCTGTATTTTTATTTGGCAAATGAATCAAGAATAATTAAATAGGAATGGTAACATCTGTCACCAATCAATGGACTTGCAGTAAAATTAAAATGGTATTTCTTTCTCCTGAAACCCACTTTTTTTCATCTGATGCCATTCATTGAGATCAGATGCATTTCACTTTAGCTGTGTCAGATCTTGGAATTACACAAGTAATAAAGTCCTGAAGGCCAATGGCATGGGAACAATGGAATGCGTAACAATATAATCAGCAGTGAAATCTTTATTTAATGTGTGGCATTTTAACATTCTAAAATGTGATGATTTTTAAACCTCTTTGTTCTTTGTCACCAGGTTCTATGGCTGCTAAGAGTTTTAAACTTGTGCCATTTCATCTTAGCTGATGCCTTTTTCTAATTTTTTTTTTTTGTTGTTTCTGACTTTGGAAATTATTATATAAGACACATGAAGGAGACAAGTGAGGTAGTATAAATGGATAAAACAGTCTAAACAGTGCTTAGCAAATGTTAAGCAGAGCCAACAACTTCTTAAACTTGATAGTCTCTTAATCATTTGCAGTGAACACAGAAAGAAGTTTTCTTGTTTCAAAAGCTACCATGGTATTCGATAGCAACAATTTTATTGCTGGGATTACTTGAGCTCTAGCACTTTTTAAATGAAAATGTTACTTTGCAAAAAGAGCAAATTCTAGGTCAGTTCAACAAATTTCAGTTCTTCTCACTCTAGTAAATGACAGATACAATTTTATATACTGTTCCATTTCCGTAAGCTCACAAGGCAGCTTGATTTGGAAGGGACCTTTAAATATCACATAGTCCAGCCCCCTGCAGTGAGCAGGGACACGTTCAACTACATTAGGTTGCTCACAGCCACTTCCTATCTGACCTTGGATGGGGCATTCACCACCTCTCCATGCAACCTCTTCCAGTGTTTCACCACCCTAATTACAAAAATCTTCTTCCTTATATCTAATCTAAATGGATGCTCTTCTAGTTTGAAATCATTGTGTCTTGTCCTGTCACAAGAGGCCCTGCTAAAAAGTCTGTAGGCACTGGAAGGCTGCAATAGATCTGCTTCCAGCCTTTTCTTCTCCAGTATGAATGTCAGCTCTCTCAGGCACATCTCTCCACGTGCCTGTCTTCACAGGAGATGTGCTCCAGCCTTCTGCATCATCTTTGTGGCTTCCTCTAAACTCAGTCTTACACTTTATATTTCTAACATTAAACCCAAAGCTACACTAAGCCAGTGTCAAGGGGATGGTGTTAAGGATATGACAGGAAAGACAGGAAGCTTACAGATAAAGAGGATCCCTCTGTCAAAAGGCTGTGGCACAGGGGCAGGAGTCCAAATATGGAAAAACCTTTAAAAACCAGTTCTAGGAATCCCTAGGGAAGCCAGATGGAGTTTGTCGGCAGATGAACTTAAGAACACAGATTTGGACTCTGGAAGAAAATGTCTCAAGTTGGATTCATCCCACATTATTCTGAGTAGTTGCTGTTAGAAGCAAAGGGCTACCACTAACTGGTACTGTGTCTGCCCTTGCCTTTATAATGACCTGGTCACAACTCTCCTAAAAAATGGAACCTTTGACAGTGGCTTTAAATAAGGAGGAAAAATGATGGCAGTGGCTTAAGCAGTGGCCTGATCCTAGAAGAGGACTTTGTTGGTGGTGCTCATAGCTCTTGGGATTAAATTGCTTCTAAACTGTAAGTTGGCACATTCTACAGAGCAAGGGAAAAAATACAGCAGAAAAGGCAGAAAAAACACATAGGCAGAGAAAATGGCACATCTGACACTAAGGAGGACACAGCAGGGACCAGTAAGGGTGCAGTGTTTTTTCCTGATGAGGAACCCTTAGAATAGCCCACAATCAGAATGTGGAAGGAGTTTCCCCTGAGCCACACATGTAAATGCAGAGTGGCACATTACAGGTAACTGCACATGACCTGTGCAGTTCCTTCCCCTACCAGTTTGCTTATGTGAGAATAGTCCCTCAGATCCATCCTAGCCAAGCCTAGGAAATGCACCCAGTTGTTCTACCACTTGGGCTTTTCCAGGCATTGACAAATTATTTGCCTTCAGAACAACCTGAACATGTCCTTTGCTCTTTCAGACTTTTCTGTCTTATCTTGGGGCCTGATTATTCCTGTTTGTCCACTGCTTTCATTCCACCTATCTTTGCATACCCAGAAAAAAACGGCAGTGGTGCGTTCAGAAAAGCTAAAAGGCTTTTCAAACACATCAAATGTGATTAACCTTAATTGAGTAGTTGTTTTATTGAAGCAAGGTCCAATACCTAAAACTGTAGCAACTTTACCAGATGAACAATTTTAACAGACCCCCATAAACCTGACTTTTTACCAGCTGCCCAATAGATTTAACATACTTTTTGTCTGAGAGCAAAACTGGTATCAGGACATCTCAGTTAATGAAGTGAGCCTTTTTCAGACTGGAAACATACATTATTTGTTGTACTTCAGTATTCTCTAGGTCCACTTCTTGCCTTCCTCTGTCTGAAAAGCATTACCTAGCTCACACATGAAAGAAAAGGACAGTCCTTCAGAATAAACTGGGGAGCAGAGGACTGAGTAATGCAGTGCATTTTTGGAGAAAAAAGGGAAGTTTAGACTCTGGGTTTCTCTATGGAATCAAAATAAAACTTGGGATTTTCAGATACCTGTAAGGCAGCCTGTAAGATTCAGAAAGGATGGAGGCTTTATCTGAGAGGCAAAGGAGATGGAAGTGCTTCATCAAACCTAGGAAACTACTAAGAATTGCAAAACTAGAGAGCAGAAGTGTGGAAAGGGGTGTGATGGGGAACAAGGAGGTTTTGTTCAAACCATTTCATGCAGTCTACCTCATCCAGTACTCTGAGATAGCTCAATTAAAAGAGATGCTGTGTTTTAGTTTAAATGCTTGTATTCTAAAAAAATCTTGGTTTAGAAACTGGAAACCTTTCAGGTGCACTCAGTCTGCCAGAAACAGTGGGGAAATTCTGTCCCATGTCCTGGGCAACTTGAGGCCCTGCTGCAAAAATATGCAGAGGTTTGAGGAGGACAATATGGCAGAACTACTAGCAACACCTGAAAGATGAGAAGAAATCAGATCTGAAGACTTGAGTTACATAGGATTTTGGAGATTGAGGGTTACTCTCTATACTAGGTCTCAGATATTTCTTTTTCACTCATCTATTTTGTACTGCCAGATTTTGAGAATATTCTGTGTTTTTCAGAGGTTTCTCTATGCGTCACAAGCAAGGCATGGCTATTTCTGCATACCCAGAAACTTGATGTGCATGCACAGGGAAATTCTACCACATGGTTGTAATGCATTCATTAGAGCTGTGCAATCTCCAGAAAAAGATGGGTGGACTTATGGCAAATGCATGTATCAATGACACAGCACTTCCATATTATTTGCAGTGCTTCCAAAAAGCACTGGATCTACAGCACATACTCTGCAATACAGATTTGCACATGTACAGCCAGTTGGACTTGTCCAGAGATGTTGAACTTCCTGAGCATTTGCAGATCGCGAGGAAAGCATTTGCTGCTGCTCCCCTTGGATTTGCAGTGCATACATAATGTGGTGCATGTGTTCATATTTTTGCGTGGGAACACCTGGGCAGAACTGCGGGGGCGGGCAGTAAACCAGTGTTCAAAGCAGTGGAAAATTAATGGAAGAATATCATGCTAGGTGAATCAGAAGAAAAAAGTTGTGACAAATGGCAGTTTGGTGGGTGTAGGACAGTTAACTGTGGCAATGGTAGTGCTCAGCAGTGTGTGGGGCTCTCCTTGAAGTACTCAGGGCTTTCAGTGCCATGGGGAAGGAAATAAAAGGCTTCAATGACATTCTGCAGGAGCAACAGGTCTATCAGAGGTCCAAGTGAACACAGAGGGAAAAACAAAAGTGGCAGGAGAGCTTCTTATATTCTTAGCTCAGTATACTGATGGACTACGGGGTGGGACATTTTAGCACACTGGTTTTGTTAGGGGTCTTGGGAGAGTCTTACCTTTCTTTTGCTTCTGTTTAGGAAATAGCAACAGAATTGTTATTCCCGGTGCCATACGTGCAAGCAGCAGGTTTCCTAGGGTGCTGCTGAGGGATGCACTGGGAGCCATGGAAAACACATACAAATGCATGTGAAACTGCAGAGAGCCCACTGGAGAGACTCCAATCACTTTGCAGACTCCTGGAGGCACAGAAAACCCATTTCAGTCTGCACCACAAGTGGAATTCACTTTTGATGGCATAGGCAGGTGAGAAGTTCCACTGTATCACAGAATCAAAGAATATTCTAAGTTGGAAGGGACCCACAGGGATCATCGACTCCAACTCTTAAGCATATGTGCAAAGCAGATTAAAAGATCAGGTTAATAAATTTTATGGAAAGTAGTCACTGCATATGGCAAAGTAATTTTCAAGTCTAGTGTCTCAAACACTCATTTTTAGTATCCTGAAGGGAGTTAGAGCAATAGGACTAATTGCTGAACAAATTGCCTTTGTAGACCAAAGACTTTTTAAAATGCCGTAAGACCAGAAAAGTTTTATTTTCTTGCTCTTCTATAACCGAAGGTGTCCAAACTATTTTTTTTTTAAACTTTGGCACTATAAGTGCATCTCAGGCCAATCTTTTCTTTACCAAGTCATAGCTGTAAGCCAATTCTGATGTCCAAGTTATAAAAAGTCCTTGAAAACAGCAACTTCTAATGGAAAAAAGTTTTGGTGAGGTAAATGTGCCACTATAATAACACAAAATATCTGTTTTTTCTATACACAGAGCTTCACTGCAATCTTTTTGTGAGGAATTTATATTGCTAGAATAGAATTTCCCAGTGGAATGTATATTCTTTATAGTATTGATGAATTAACTGCCCCCATTTTCTTCAGATAGGAAATTTTTATTCTTGAGTGCCTAATATTCTGAACAATCCTTTAAATACTGCACATCAACTATTGACTACTTTGATGTTTTATTTCTATAAAAGATAATAGCAATTATGTTAAAATTTGACTAAACTTCTTTTTAGCATTTCTTCAAAAAAAGCTTCCCTGCATAGCAGAGCACACACTTTCCCCAATCTTGGCATTCTGCTCCCTGGTTGTCGTCATTCCATCTGAAGCATTTACTTTGAAATGCCTGCCAAATATTTTTGCCCTGGTACCACAATAACAGTGCAGCAATGTGGGAGTGATTCAGCTCTGTGCATTTACGATGAGAGCAGAGAAACAGGCTCAGGGAAGTGGTCTATGAGCTGGGCTCTCCTAGTGATATGCAAATCTGAAGCAGATCTGCTAAACCTCGTTAAAGGTCATGCTTGTATTTTTCTAAGTTACTGTATCTTCAGATAAACAAGACAGCTTGGATGTGAATTGTTTGGGTTTTCTTCTCCACTTAACTTTCAGAAATTAAACTTGAAATAGGTCCATTTTAGATAGAACAGCATTAGGCTATGTCTTGATTAGTGCTAATCTGCAGAGCTCCCCTGAGAACAGAGAAGCTCCCCTGATTCATAGCAGCTGGTTCCATGTCCTTTCTGTAGATATTTGTATCTTTCAGAGTTGCTGAGGGTGTTTGAGCAGTGAATGACCCGTCCTGTGTTTCACCTGGGAGAATGTGAAGCACACCACAAGACCTGCTGGTAAACTTTAACACTGAGGTATAGGGAGTATTTTGCAACAGTCAGGATCTCCAGGCTTCAGCTCCTTCAGATCCTGGCTGCCTTGTAAATCTTTCTTGCCCCACTTCAATGGAGATAAGAGGGATTGTATGCTTGAGGTTCAGTTGAGAGACCACCCAAGTCATAGCTCATTTCACTTCTCCTGACCTCCTCTGATATGCCCATCAAAGCAGCAATTAAATTTGTGTAGAGCAAATGTGTTCCATCAACCTGCTTTTCATCTGGCTCTACAAATACTTGAGACCTGAGTAAGCAGCTGAAAATTTTAAAAACAAGAATGAGTAAATGTAAAGACAGATTTCCCCCTCCCCCACCCCTGTTCTGGAGCAGGACGATCTGTTTACCTTTCCAAAAGAGCTGTCAGCAGAGTGGTCATCAAGAAATATGAATTCACAAGTGGTACACTCCTAGGAAAACAAGTACATGTAGAAACTTGTTCCTTCTATTTTCAAGATTTATTTTCCTTTGCTATTTGTGTTTGGCAGCAGACTTTCTTTTTTAGTTCCAGTGCAGCCTTTTAATAGATGCCTAGTAGCCTGCTTTACTAGGTGGGGTTGAACCTGCAAACATTTTGCTCACCTGTTTGGCTGCAGTTGTACAAGCACACAGGTCAGGAAAGTCAAGTAAGTGAATAAAAGAGGCACCATGATACATTCAGTGCAGTTCATTCATGTGCTGCTACATGTATAACAGTAGGAATTCTACTGTACCCTTTGTACAGTTTCCCCCTGTGCTATTCTCCAGTGAACTTGAAGTTACTGGGGTCTTTTCATAACCAGGCTAGTCATACTAGCTCCAATGGCTAGTTTACAAAAAATTGAGAAGTGAAAGTGTTTTTAGGGGACCTAAAGTTTACTCTTGATGGGAGCGTTGTGTTGCAGTTGGAATACATGAACATACTCCACCCAGCAGGAACCAATTGCTCCATTTGGAGCACTCCAGAGCCGGGACTGCCAAATGTTACCAGAGAGGAGGTTGTGAAGATGGTGAGCAGCTGTGACTCAGGAGAGTGTGTTGTCCATAACTTCTTCCCTTCAGCCCCAACCAATGTCTCTGCCTACAAGACAATATGCACAAATACTCATCCTTCCTCAGACACGGTCCGTGGGACTGTAATATACAGTGCAATTCCTTACGTGGGCTTTTTGAAGTTTGGTTCTAAATATATTTGCCCCTTTCTGTAGATTTGGGCCTTGCAGACCTGTGCAACACATACACCCATACGGAGAAATGCAACAGAAACCTCTTGCTTCTGCCGTGTTTTGGGCTTTTCACACCCACACAGGGGCTTTATTTAGCTTGGTCTGTAATCTTTGGGTATGGGATGTTCTTGCTAAATCATCTTGGTGTCTAGGAGACGTGCACTGGAGGAAATCCAAATACAACTGCCCTGTTCCCTGGAGCTGGACAGAGCCATGCTCACATGTACCAGGAACTTGTGCTGGTCTGTGTCAGGGATGCGTACCATTCTCCACATAACACCGTGGTCTCCTACACCTTTTGCAAAGAAAGACATCTACAAAGAGCATGAATAACGTTGTGTGCCGTTTGATTGGTTATTGTGTAGAGGAAAGGAATGAAGATCTTTGGAAATTTCTGTTTCATGAGCATGCACAGAGGTGACATCTGAAAAGAACCCTTATCATCCCCACAGCCCAGCCCCATTGGAGTCAGATGAACTGCTCTCCCTTTCAAGTGGACCAGGCCCTTAAAGGTGGTGCAGACCTGAATGCCTCCGTATCTGCCTGTAAATGAGCATATATGTGTGTTAATCATATGATCACAGCAGCAGAAAGCTGCCTCTGCTGATATGCTCTGACCAGTGTGGTGGTGGGCACTGGTCATGCTTGCAGCAGAAGGGGCTGCTCTCTAATACACTGCAGGCATTGGACAGTCTTATTTTTCTCTCTGGGAATTTGTATAACTACTCTCATGTTTGTATGTTTGGTATCTTCTTGGAGGCTAGCAAAGTCAAACAGTTACTTGATTTATCTTTCTTCATTCTCTCCAAGTGAAAAAGAAATGAGGAAAATTGTTTCAAAAGTACTCAGGTGGAAATCAGAGATAGATCAGAACAAACAGGAGACAGGAGAATAAATAATATGTGCAGATGGTTGCTGAGAAAAGCTGGGCTCCTGTGCTCCACAATTGTTTTTGCAGGTGAGATCTTTCCCTTCTAAAGCTGAGGAAGTCTAAAGTCTGGATGGGTTTGAAAGACGCAAATCTGCCTTTGAATTCTTTTGTTATTATCATGGAATCATTTTAGATAATTGACACCTTTTACATTAAAAAATTATTTGGAAGATATTTTGTTTATACTGTAGCTAAAACCTACCTGAGTTGTCTAGTCCCACTGAGCCATACAGTATATTCATCAATGCATAGTTCTATTGCATTTCAGCATTTGTTATGAAAACCAAAATTCTTACTCTGAGTTATTTATGCTGGCAGTGCTTCAAAGGAAGCAACTGCTTTACTTCATGCCAATCTCTGTAGCAGTGGGGAAGAATACCTCTCCTAAGATCATTTATATCTTGTTAACCTTTCGATGCAGATTTGTCTGAACACATTTTTTTTCCTTTAGTGCATACCTGCAATGACAGGAACTTGTTTGATAAGACGCTGATATAAGAAGTTATATATTCTTGTTTAGTGAAAATAAATATACCTGTGAATCCAAACACCTTTTATTTTCTTTCTTCACTTGTTGACAAAACAAATACAAGAATTTCCAAGATGCAGAAATACAACATCCTACTCCTTGCATGGAAGGGCAGCCATTATGCTGTGTTGCCACAAGACTCGAAAATGAAGGGCTCATCCTCTAAACAGAGCAAAGTGAGCATTAGCCAAAAGGGACACTTTATTCTGGTGAGGGTAGAGCCAAACCTGCTAATTTTACATCAATAACTCCTCCAGTTATTTCCCAGAAATTTTACCATAAACACATGCAGGTCTTCCACTCTGGGCTATGTCTTGACTTGCAGTATAATCAAGACATTCACAAGACCAGGTAAATTATTGCCATCACTCCCACTTATCTGCTCTCTTAATTGCTTCCAGAAAAAGTTCAGGACTTACTGTTTTGCAGGAGGAAAGCACCAGAAATGGCTTTGTGGGAGCCAAAATGCTGGAACCATGGCTATGCCATAATGTGGAGAAGGGTGTGCTCTGCCGAGCAGGGACTTCTGGCAATAGGGGAAGCTGGGCTACTGCATGAAGCTCACCCATGGTGCACTTGCCCTCTGCCAAGGAAAAAAAAAGCATAGTTCTCTTGCACTGATGCTGCCAGCAGTGACATGAAAATGGAAACCATGCTCATAAGTAGGGGGAGATGCTGATATAATAATCACTGTACTGCATGATGTTGTGACATTACACAAGCCCGGGTCTGAAGCACGTGTATATTTTCCAGTCACTGAAAATGGAAGACGGTGCACCATAAGGAGCAGCTCACTAAATACCATGTTAAGTGGAAAATAAGTCTGAGACATAGTGCTCAGAAAAGCTCCAGATTACAGTAGTTGTGTAATGACTCTCTTGCAACACACCTAATTTTGTTCAGGTAAGATCAAGCCACACTTACCTGTCCAGGATTTCTTCCTGGAACAGATATATGTTTATATCTTAAGACAGAGATTAGGTATCATTTCCCTGAAGCTAAACAGAAAGACAGCACAAACCATTTTCTCCCCAGTTTTTAGTATAGAAAGGTTGTGTTTTTAAGTTAATAACCAATGCTATGGGATGACCCCCTGTTGAGACTGGTGTTGAAGCTACTCTATACGTCTTTTAAGGTGACTTACTTTGGAATAGTGGTAATCTGATCCCATAGACCCAAGAGCAACTGCACTGTGTCAGGCAGGCCAAAATGCAGTAAACAGGAATGACTGGGAGTTCTGCTTTGAAAGAACCCTTCTGATCTGAATTAAAATTCCAATGCCCTGTAGTTTTAGCATAGGTATAACCCAGATCTGCTACATTCCCTCCCCCTGTCTCCGACAAAAGTACACTAGATTCTTCAGAGGAACAAATATTCATGTAACAGGAACTGCAATACACGTTATTTGGAAGGGATTTGTGGGTCATCACACAAGTCACTCAACAAGGGTGTCAGAAGTATTACTGTGTTGAAAGAGATTGCTTCTTCTGCAGAAATAGAAAAAGTACTAACAGTAAAAATCAGAAGAGTGAAATATCTGAAGAGTGGAAACAGATTATTCAAAGCTCCTGTCCCTGTCATTTAGTTTGTTGAATATGAATAGATGCAATTTCTGCAAATCTGGTACAACAGAAAATGATGAAGACTTAGAACTTATGCATACCTGTAATATGTACACAATAGAAGATAATAATAAAAGATAATAAAATATAATTAAACACTCCCATGGTTACAGAAATAAGGTCTTTCTGCTATCATATGTTTTGAGTTACTTTTTCATTTTTCTATTTTCGGTTACTCGTTATGTTTTCTTAAATGTCCCTGACTTATTTTTCTGTATCAACTTCATTCTTCTTTTTTTGGCAGAGATTGTTGCTTATCCAGCTTACCATTGGGGGCATTACAATTACTTATTTATTTTTTTACGTAAACAGAACAAGTGCTGCCAGCACAACTTCTTGGAAAAGGGCTAGGCTTACCCTCATTCTGTACAGTAGCCAAGCAGGGCACATTGTTAGTACTCTGAGAACAATGGGTATTATTGTTATATTAACTTGGTTTCATTTCTTGGGGGAGAAGAGAAAGATTGGTGGATTTAGTTGGAGATAAACTAAATAATAGGCACATGCCCAATGTGGATTTCACTGAGACCAGCTGAGTAACTCCAGTTAACATCACTAGGAATGGGGCTAAGCTGTTAGGATTACATCTGTTTCCCCAGATGTAGTAATCCATATGTTAGATTTCTATCCTCACCCTCAGGCTTTCCATGTCAGTGGATGGAAGCTGTAATCTCCTGAGGGGCCATTGGTCTATCCAGATGCCTTGGAAGTGTGTGATAAATTGGCCTCCTTTGCTGACTGTGTCATTCTGCTGCCCACATTGTTAATGCTACAACTCTTTTTACTGGAGTGTCTTGAGCTATGAATATCCCACAGCGGTGTTTTGAACACAGGTTCTGCTATAGCTTGGGGCAGCATTTTCAAAGCCTGTAGATGAGCATCACTGGCCTTGCTCATGCAGGGAAGCACTGGAGAGCTCCAGGTGGATGATTTAAGTCAGGAACTGGGTTTAGCACACCTTGTGTCTGACTTAATTACCCTCAAATAGTTCTAATCACCTTAGTATCAGTATTGCTCACGGGCTTGAGGACTATTGTTTCCATGTAGCTTTTCCTCCATGGCTGAAAGCTTCATGCAGAGGTTTCGCACCTGATTTTCTTGCTGTAACAGCTACAAAAATACAATCAAATACCCTCAAATACAGCACCTGAATGGTGGAGTCTTTCAACAATATGTTTCTCTTCATCTGGAGGATTTACTAAATGATGTTCACATGGCTTAACTGCTGAGGTGAATGGAAGTATCTCTGGAATGACATAGCTTCCTCTGGCCTATTCTTAAAATACTTTTTTTCTGTTGGATTTCTCCTGTAATTAGGAGAAATTCTGATATATTAGAGATTATTTTTTATGGGATTTCTGTGTTCTACCACTGTTAAAAGTAGAATTGGTGTGCAATCATTGAATTTAATGTATTTAATGCTTTTGAGGAAGCCTCAGATTATCTGCCATGTAAGCATTTCTGGAAGGATGAGAACTGAGAATAGATGCACTGATAATCACTTCTATCTGAACTAACAGCAAGGTTTTGGGGCTTGGACAGCAGCAGAATGGATCTTGATGCCTTCATCCCAATATAAACTGCAAGCTCCTGTACTAATGCCCTTAGCAGATCTGTCTGAGTCACCTTCACTGATGTGGCCAGGTTTTCACAGACAGAAATGCAAGGAGCACAGCAGATAAGCAGGGTTGTACCAAGTTGTACCAGCTCAAACACAGTGTGGTTTATTTAAGCTTTGAAGATGTCGAGCTAAGAGCAGCTCAAGATAATTTTAATTTTAAAGTGAATTCAGATCACCAGAAGTTTGGAGCAGCTTTTTTCAATCATAACTGAAAATCAGTGCAGCTCTGACAATAGACAACATATGAGTGAGGAAACTGCAGCTTGCAGGAGATCATGAAAATATGGTAGAGTTTTCTGCCAGAGACAAGGGGACAGCTGATATCTAGAGCAAGAAAAAAAGTCTCTGGGGTTAACAAGAAAAAAAAATCTGAAAGCATTCCAAAACATTTCACCAAAGAAAGTCGAAGTGTTAGTGACACATGTTAATGTTGTTGCTAAATGCTTGACTGGCAGGTAGTCAGATACTTGTGAGTTGAGTGTGGTTTCAGAGCTTACTTGAAAGCAAATAGAATCTTGAAATGAGGCAATTCCAGTTCCCTGTACTGGGAGAAGCTGCTGTGATCTGTGAAGACACATCTGTTTAACCCAATGTTTGTCTTCAGCAGTAGCCAGTGTGCAGATGTTTTGGAAAAGAAAAGAAATAATGCATGTATGGAGCATTCATTCACCTCCTATAATCCCCAGATCCTGGCAGTCAACAGTTTAGGGACTTCCTAATGCCAGACATTGCATCTGGACCATTGTTTTTAATAGTCACCAGTGGACCTATATTCCATAAATTTGACTATTTTTTTTTTATCCATTTATACTTTTGGCCTCTGCAGTATCCTATGGCAATGAACCCTTAGGCTGAATTATGCTGTCTGTTAGAAAGAGGTATCTTTTTTCTGTTTTGAACCTGGTTCTCAGTAATTTTGCTGGGTGTCCCAGTTCCTGCACAGTTAAAAATAGTGAATGACTGTCCCTTGCTTGGACTCCTAAGGCTGCTCATTTTAGAGATCAGAGATCCACAGTTTCCCTTAATGAAGCAGAAAATGCTTGTTCTCTGAAAAATGCTCTGTATCCCTGTGGCTCTCTCTTTTTCACACTGCTTCAGTCAGGGTCACCCTACAGGATTTAAAATATGAGTGCCCCATATTATACTACTTCTCATATATTCGGCCTATTTATAAACTCAGTTTTGTGAACTGTGTTTACATATGCCTGGAAAGAAAACAAATCTTTACAAAACCCAATACAATTATTGCTTATGTTTTTGATCCTCTTACAAGAGCTGATGAGGTGTGTCCCAAGTGCAGTGGAGAGAATCATAGGAACATTTAGGTTGGAAGAGATCCTTAAGATCCTTGAGTCTGTCCAGAAAGGTAACAGTATTAAGCCCACCATTAAATCATGTCCCTAGGTGCCTCATCTACATGTCTTTTATATACCAGCAGGAATGGTCACTCCTCCACTTCCCTGGGCAGTCTGTTCCAATGGCAACCCTTCCAGTGAAGCAATATTCCCTAAAACCTAAATCATGCAACTTGAGGCTTTTTCCTTTTGTTCTGTCATTTGTTACTGAAGACAAAGGAAGGAGTGAAATGGTTCTTCTTTCAGGACATCTGGAACTGTCATTACAGTCTCTGCAGGAATGCAGGGACCACCTGCAGCTGGGCTTTCCATCTCCCCACCAGTTTTGGGGCCACCACCACAGTGGTCATTGTGGTGGGGAAGCTGGAGAAGAGTACAGTAGATTGGACTGTACAAATCTGCTTGTACAGAACCATCAAGGGAGAAAGGTGTGAAGGCTCTTCCAAAGGGATCAGTTCTTCCCCTCCTCATCTCTGCAGAGAGCCCTTTCACTACCTTGTGAGGGAAGGGTGAGGGAGAAGCCCTGGCTTCAGAGTCCAGCTACAGTTAGATGAGAAGCAATGCTATTTTCCATCGCCTCCTTTTAAAAGTACTGTTACAGCTGCTGCCTTGTGCTTTTTGCCTGTGAGAAGTCCCTGGTTCTTGCTCTCCCCACAGCACTTCCCACTTTGCAGTGGGAAGCTCCTCCAAAGAGCAGGCAGTTTTCCCTGAGCATCTCAGCTGTGTGAAGAGAAAAACAGACAATTTCCAGGCAACTCTTGATTTATGAGCACTTACCCAGCTAAGGTGATTAGCCCAAAATGTTGACCTAAAGCCACCAGTGGGAGGCAGCTCCACTGCTGTTGTAATTGGGCTTACCTCATACCCTCAGATCAGTATCTGATTTATCACCACAGCAGTTCTGCTCTAAAGCATTGAGCCTAAATGTTCTTCTGCTTCCCTGGTAGAGAAAACGCAAGGAGATACAGATTTAGAGGCAGATTTTCAGAGGCAGATTCCAACTGTTTTCATCTCTTTTAGCCCTTAAGGTTTTGATGCATTGCAGTTGAAAAGGTAAAAGCTCCAAAATCAGGAAGGCTGCTTCATTAAGCACAGAAAATCTAGATGCCTGCTGATGGACCAGATCTCTCTCCCATTAACATTCCCATCTGCAGCCATTGGACACTACTCATGAGTTATCCAAGAGTGTTGGATATCAAGAGCAAACATCTGCACCATAATCTGTAAAGGAGAAAAGCTAGTAATGACCGACAATAGATGCTCTGGTGGCCAGGGTCACTGGGAAAAGCTGGTCTGGCTTTGGTGCATTAAAACCCAATTAGGCCGCTGAGGTTTAAACATGCATGGACGTGTTTTGCTGAATCAGTGCCACACTGCATAAAAATGAATTCTCTTAGTTTGAATTTTGAATGTACACATACTTTGGAACCAAAAAGGGAGCATGCAAAGGGTTAAAGGCACAAATCTGCAGGGTACATCAAGGCCCTTGTGAAATATAGCCCTGGATTTTGGCAGCTGACTTTGGCTTCATAGCCAGATGGTGAAGAAAAATATATTCAAATTTCTATAGTAAACATATCTAGCAGACCTTAACTTCAGCAGTGAGTCTGCTACCAGTTGCATTCAAAAATTCCATTTTTAATCTGTTATGTCATTTGCTGTCATTTAAAACCTTTTCTACCCTGTTAAAAAAAGGTGTGTTAGTATGAACTGCAGAACTTGCTCTTGAAATGACAATATTTGGTTTTAATCCTCACAGTTCTTTGAACAAGTTTGTACATACTTCCTCATCTCTAAAGAGGAACTCGCTTTCACATTTAGCAGCACTGAATTTGAAACGAAAAAGAAATGTGTAGCACATGAAAATCAAGTCTGTATAACTGTGAAGAATCTTTTTGATGACCACTGCACTGTAGCTGGGCAGGTTACTGCTTAACTGCAGAGAAGTTATCGTTCTCAGAAGAACTGCTTTTACTACTGTTTTTACTGCAATAACTTAATGAAGTAAAATTGGACCAGTGCCATAAAATTTAAGGAACTATGTTTTGAAGCCTCCTTCACACCAGTGTAATTTGCTGTGACATGTGGCACATGTCACAGAACCACATTCAGAGATAAATCACTGAAATGGCCAGCTATAAGTGCACTGCAGCCATGCACCAAGGATGCCATGCCAACATTCACTGGATTCCCCACCTGCTAAGGGAGACTCATATGACAGAAGGCGAATGGCCAACAGAGGAGGCATTTTGGAGGTTTGCATTGAGCTGTATCTCTGTGGCTGAACATCTTGTGTTCATACTTTTCTTCCCACATAAACATTAGAGAGATTTCTCCCACACTGTGGCCAGTCATTGCTTGGTAGTGGAAAGTGGTCCAGTTTTCAATACAACTGTAAAGAGACTGGGAAGGCCCTTCACTGACACACTTGATTGTGAATGTCCCATTTGCTTCAAAGCTGCTTACATGGCACATTTCCCACACAATGAACAGCAAATGTTGACTAAGGTCATTAGCCTGCCAGCTCCCAAACCACCAGTGGTACATCACTGTGTTCTTTTATTATTGCCTTCCTTTTGTGTAGCCAAATTTTAGCAACACGGTTGCCTGCAGGAAGAGATTCTACCTGCAAGTGCTGCTGTTGCCACTGTTTTAACTCTCTCGCAGCTTTCATTCACAGTCTGGTTTTGGTTGTGAGGCCCTCCTTGTTGCAGAAAGTCCATATAACACTGAAGATCTGCCCAGCTGCTGATCACAGCTGGGCTGGGAACCAAAATTGGACGCTTTTGCAAAATGAGAAAGTTTGGGAAAATTAGTGGTGCCATGAATTACCACAGGCTTAGACAAATTTCCTCCAAACTCAAACCACCATATTGGGTGGGTAGAAATTTAATGGAGAGAGTGAGATTCTGACTTTCTTCCTCTTGTTGATTTCTTCACTTTAGATGAATCACTTGAGAATTCAGATTTGGAGCTATGAACACCTAACAAAACAAGCACAGTTTTGTTGTTTCTTGCTGCTGCACTGTTGACAAACAAGGAAAAAAAAAAGCATTAGGAAAGGCTCCAACTGATTCTATGAGGACTCATGTTTGTGCACTAAATCACTGCCTGACCTCTGGGGCTGTCTCCTGACCATCAGCTACGGAGTCAGCATCAAAAATGCAAATGTTCAGATTACAAATACAACCACCACTATCTTGGAAACCACTGGTTTTCCTTATCTCCTGGCAAATAAATGCATAGAGGCAGAAATAAGTCTTTAAATACAGTTTCATATACTAAGGGTTACTTATGATACTCACTTTTCTGAGAATACAGAATGACATTTCTGGGAACCTTTATTGTACCTTTCTACCAACTAAATCCAATTGGTATTGTAAATTGATTCCCGCTCTGCACTACACCAAAACTTAAAGGGTGGCTCGAAACAAACAGCAGTAGATCAATTTACATGCCTGAATACTACTGAACTTGTAAGACCTTTGTTCTATTTTTTTTTTTTAATTTCTAAGGAAACATACCTTTTTAGGATAATATTTTAAGGAAATGCTTTAAGTCACATTTTACTTGTCTCATACATTGACTTATATTTTTTATTTTAAAAATTAAACTGTGACTAAATTAAAAACAATCCCCTTTCTTCAATTCCCATAAACACACCTTTTCAGACCAATACATGCTATGAAAAAAGTGGAGGAGGAGGGGGAATTTTGCTTAAATTCCTGGGCAGATTGCAGGTGCATTTGTTTGTATTAAGAGAAATGTCTAACAGAATCCTCCTTTGTGACACACTATAGCAACTTTTCAATTTTCTCTCATTAGCTCATGGTACTTCCTCCTCAATAAGGTACTATTGTGTTGCCTCTAACCTGATCTGGGAAACACTGTGGAGCTGTCAACTCATCAACCCTAGAAAATGGATAGCTAATCTTTTCAGGGGACTTGTTTCATTTCCTGTAGCTCACATAAAATCCAAATATTTAGCTACTACAACAGTGAGTTCTTCACCTGGATTTCGCTGACAAAGCAACAAAGATTATTACTTCTGAAATTTTTCTCCTTTTCTTTCCTTCAGTTTGAAAATTAATGCCTCTTGGTGAATAGAGCCTCGTTTTTAAAGTTACAATTTAGCACTTTATTAAGATGGCATACAATTACATTTTCTGAGGTTTTTAGTTCACATTGGGTTTAAAAATTCACCTCCTATTTCCTCCTTTGCTCTCAGATTTTTTGTTCTCACCCCTTGATAGGATGCACAGAGAGCATTAGACAGCTCAGTCTTTCATGGGTCTAATCATGGGGATGAATGATGCTTCACACAGGATCAGCCTTCCATAATTTCAAGCATTGGGATGTTTTTTCAAGGCCAGAATCCCGCTGTCAAAAAGGCTCCATCACCACCGCTTATTCTCTTGGCATGCTTTAAGATTGACTTTTGTGCTTTGGTATCACCTTCCTGATGATCCTATACTAGTTAGGAAAAGATAGATTGTGATGAGTAAGAAACAAAGTGAGGCATTCCATGTCCTTTTTCAGAGGCTAACCTTTCTAGTCAGAGCCTTTGGTGTGTTCACTGCCTTTACACCTTGATGGAGGCCCACTGAAACCTGCAGGCTCACGATGGCTTGCACAGAGAGGACACAGAAAGAAAGGGATCCAGAGAAGCAAAGAGGTAGTGAGATTCATGGCAGTGTCTAAAGATAAGTCCTAAAGAAATGCCCAGAACTGCCTTCTTTATGGATTAAAACAATAAAAGCTACATGCCTAGGAAAGAGGAAAGAAAGATCCTGTACTTCAGAGAAACACTTTCAGCCTGCTGGTTTACCCAATGGAACAAGGAAAGTTTCCACCACAGAGATGCTAGAAAGCAGAGGCAGAGGCAAAATAGAAGGTTACCTCTGAAAAGGCACTGTTCCCTGTTAAAAAAAAAAA